>CATIWR010023141.1:0-41923 GCA_949677035.1 Omphalea diandra | reverse complement strand
GAATAAGAGCAAAAATGCTATATGCAACCTCTAAAGATGGGTTGAGGAGAGTGCTAGACGGCATCCACTATGAACTCCAAGCAACTGACCCAACTGAGATGGGATTTGATATCATAATGGACAGGGCCAAATGAATATGTGATTAGCTTATATTAAAATAATTAGCTAAATTATAATTATATACTAGCTTTATCTTACTCTTACTTAATAATTCAAACCCAGATGTGCTAGCTTTTTATATATACTTATGTCGAGTTTTGGCACTGATGTAAGTTGACGTTCTAATCAGTAATAATAATTATTTGTCTCGTGTGCGCTAATTGGACTACAAAAGGAACCTTTAATTTGATTCTCTCTCTCTTATAACATGGAAGGGTAAATGGTGGCCATAAAATGTCAAGAAAGTGGCATTGCTCTTTTACTTTTTCTAACACCAGTAATTAGACATGATAATTTAGGATTAAGAATCATAATTAATTACGGTATAGGTAATTTTACATTGATTGAGTTTAATGAGATCAATTTGAATTCCATATACAAACTTAGAATCGACACACAGATTTATGCTTCCTGCTTCTTTTATGTCCATAATTGTGATAATCTTTTGATTCATTATTCTTGAGATTTAGTGAAAAAAATTCAGAAGCAAAAGATGCAAAAGCAATTAGCTGACTAAATTTATTTTTTAGAAATTTGTGAATTTTTGTTTGTTTGGTTTATTAATTAGTTTTCATTTAAAGAAGTTTTTTTATTTTTTTATTCGGTTTATTTATCAACTTTCAAAGAAATATTTCAAAAAATTGCAATATTATGTGAATACAAAAAGTATTTTTTTAAAAAAATATTGATGATTTCAATTACTTTTGTTTGGGGGAACTGAATTTACTAGGGATTCGTGAGTTACTTTTTTTTTTTTTTTAGTTTTATCAAGTTTTTTTTTTTTTAATAGCTTTGAACTTTGTTAATACCGAATATGAAAAATTTTATATATTTTATTTAGAAAGTTAAACCTTTTAGCCAACTCCATTTATACCAAACAACAACTAAATGTAGCAGGGTCGAGGGAGAAAAAATGCTTGGCAGAATTTCATAGTGATAAATCTATTTATAGCCTCTCGTAATTGTTACAACAACTCTAGTAATTGTTACAGTGTTTACTGATGTATAAAATGTGAATAAAATAATGAATAAATCTTTTCAATAAAGTACATAAATTATGTATCTAAAATATAAAGTCAAATATGATCTAATATAATTACTGATATTATTAGGGTTGTATTTAACTCATTGAAAAAAAATTTTAAAGACATAAAAAATCAACTAAAGAGATATAAAATTGAATAAAAAAGATATAAAAAGTGAATATCGACGTAAGTAACTTATATATTTAATGTTAAAAAACAGTCAAATATCATCTTAAGTGCGTTGAGTCATGCATATCACAGTTTTTTTCATAGATATTGTAAAAAATTAGTCATTTAGTCGAAAATAAAATAAAATAATATTAAAATAATAAATTCACGTATCCTTTATTAATTATATATATTTATCAGTTAAACCATTTATTTTCAAGTTAAGGTATTTTAAATTTTTTCTCCACACAATCATCTTTGAATTGACTTAAAGTTTTTCGAATTATTAATACTAATAAATGATAATAAAACAACCACCTTCTAAATTTGATTTTTTCTTTCTAAATTTGCATCATTTCCCTTTGTAAGTATTATATACCTAATATGCACACAAGAGGCAGACCTATGCCTAGATTAGGGTTCCAACTATGACGTGTTTGGAAATTGACTCGTGGACTCTTGCTTCAGTTTGGCATCTATAGAAGTGAATTATTATCTGAAGTGCATTTGATTAAGATCTTTAACAACTTTGGGCCCTCCAATTTCCATGAACATACACATCTACAGCCGCCAGCTTCATCATCTGCAGATCTAATCAGAGACCCATGATCATATATATTATTGATGGTATGAAAATCAGTAAAATTTGATGGGAATTAACCCCACTTGCCAACCCACAGCATGAATCCTGGATTCTAATGGATTTTATAGGTGACTAGTACTTATCACATATATAACATGGAGTAATAAACACATGTGAAGCTGCCAAATGAATAAGGCAAATCCCATGAAAACTAAAATCATTTCATTAGATAGAGGCATATGTATAACAATGAAAAATAATTAAAATATGGTTATTAGAATGGATAAAGAATAATGAAGAACCAAATACATAGAGCTAACTCTGACTAGGATTATGTGACTTATCCAATTGAATTGACACCACTACACTGCCTCCTTCTATCATAGTACACAAATTCCACAAAATCTTAGCTTCAAACTATATTAAGGTTTCATGTACACTTATTTTCGTGAAAATAGTTTTTGAAAATTTATATTTTTGATAGTTATTTTCTAGGCATTTGATTTACATGCATATATTTTTTTCAGAAAATATATTTAATTTTATGTTTAGTTTATTTATTAATTTTTAGTTATATTATTTTTAATTTATTAATATAAATTAAATAAATTTATTTAAAAATAATTAGAGTACATCAAGTAATCTCTTCTAACTTACTTAAGAAAGTTGCACTTAGTAAATTACTTTTTCTTACCTAAAAAGTTAAATACTCAAAAAACAAATTAATTTCTTTTAACTTTGTACTTTCTTTTAATCAAACACATTTAAAATTTTACGTTTATGGAAGTTAATTTTTTTTAGCTGATTTTTCTCGAATCAAATAAAATTATACTGTTTTTAATCAACTTCTTTCAGAACAAATAAAATCTAAACAATGACATGAAAGGAAATTTTTTCTCTTCTTCTAGCCATTTGTAGGAGAGAAATTCACACTTGAATTTTTTTTACTTTTAATTATTTTTTTGTAATGAAAATTTTTTACAAATATTATATTCTGACTTCAATATTTCATATAAATGGACAAAATTAAATTCATGATATTCTCATTTTTATCAAGGGAGCTGCTTGTGGTGGGTACTTTCCACCATTTTATAATACTATGCAAAAAAGCCTTATTTATTTTATGACAAATGTCCATTGACAATAATGCATATTTTGAGTGAGATCATTTGTGGGGAACATTCGTTATACTTGGAATAAGATAATTAGCGTAAGTTACTTAGGATTGGATTCTGATGAATTGAAGGCGTATCCTGTTAGCAAAAGATTTCAAGGTTTCCAAAAGTACAGTCACGATCGAGCATATGGACCTAGAAAGTGTTAAAACATCCTCATTAAAAGCTTTAGCTACGAACCCTAGGGCATTTGAGGATAGAAATTGATGCCCTGACCCATTTAGTTCAGCAATCTCAATCATCTTCTCTAGACACCTAACTTTTATGTGACATAATTTTATCATATAGTTCTTCTTGTTGTTGCTTCTATCTTTAGCCATAATTTTGATTCAAACATTTGCTAAATTAATGATGGAGTACTTTTCACAAAGCTTTTTTCTTTTTGAAATTACCCAAAAGCAAATCCATTTTAATTTTTCTTTAAAAAAATTAGAAGAGAAGAATGTAAGAGTTTAAAGTCTTTTATCTTCTTGTTTATAACTATGATAACTAGTCATTTTCATCTTTTTATCAATGGGAAATGCACCTCAAATACATATAAAATTATACAATCCACTTTAAATTATAAAGAGTTAATAATACATTTATGTGAGTGAGATGCATGTTCTTGATGTAATCGAAGTTTAGATGAGAAAAATCACATGAAAAGTTTAAAAAAAAACTCTTTATTAATTTATTTTTTTATGTACGAATATTAAATTAAGAAGAATCAAAATTTGTTGATTCATAAATAATATTGAGAATTGGAAATGTGAAAAAAAAAAAAAAAACTCTCGATCAATTTTATTTCAACGTCAAATTGAATTCTCAAGCCAAATGACATACATATTTACAATTCGAAAAAAATATGACTCTAGCATGAAAAGAATTTGTCAAAAGGATATAAAAACTGAAATTTGTCAAAAAAAGAAAAAAAAATCTAATTAACATTACATTTTGAAAATATTAAATAAAAATAACAAAATCTCAATAACTGCCCTTTAAAATGAAAAGCTATAATTTTGCAAAATTTTCAAAAAAAGTGAAAATTTGAAGGTTTAGGCAATGTAAAGATATTGGTATATTCAGTGTCTATTTAGTTTGACATTTACTGGTTAAAGATCAACGATTCAACATTCAAATGCTGAAAAAAATATATTTCGCTATTTAGCATTTCAATTTAAAAATGAGTTTTCATCATTTAGAAAATATAATTAAATACTAAAATAGTATTTTGAGCATTTGAAATATAAAAATTAGCATTTAAATTTTTTAATAGTATTTTGTTAATATTAACCTTATATTTATCATTATACTAGTTTGTATTTCATATAAAATTAATTAAATTATAAATAATTTTTTTATTATTTTATGACCGAATTGCACTTTCAACTATTAAATTATTAAATATTTCATATTTATTGGTCACTTATAATTAATTATTGGTCACTTTCTACCAACATTTACATTAATAATTCGACACTATTTTTCTTTGTCATTGGTCTTTCTTTCTTAAAAGTATATCCCAACCTTTTTTTTTTTTAATTTTTTGAACTTTGTCAACTATCCATTCTGATGTCTTCGCAGTACCCACCATTCCCATGAAGGCGCATGTCATATACTATATATATATGTATATGGGGTATGACAATTATTTGCATGTAATATAGTAAAGTTATGGACTGCCATCTTGACCCCAACAACGCAATTGGGTAAGCTTGATGACAAATCGGCAGGGTCATATATAATTCTACAGAAACAGTGATGCAAACTACTACCGGTTGGACCTTGTTAAGCGACTTGATAGCAGAAGACCTTCATGACTACAAGTACGTTCACGATTCTGGCCGTTCATTGCAATTTGCTAATGGGCCACTGCGATGAAATGAACTGCCTGCTGCCTCACACAACTCAATCATTCATTCACACACCAAACTGACATAATTTCTACCAGAGAATTTTTCCTTTCCGCCAGCAGTGTTCTTTTTTCATGATGTGCCATATTTCACGTCACTTTATTTCACTTGCCAAAAGTCAATTTCTTTTTTCACTAATGTATACCTTATGGTGTCATAATTAATGCCTCCCCAAAGTCAGCAAATATCAATTTTGGGCTGCAGTTGCTTGTTCATTACCAAGATCATAACATTTGGTATTTGCTTTTGTTTGGTCAGAACATCCACTAATTAGTAATGCAACTATAATTAATGGTTACTATAAGCTAAGTATTGACATTTGGCATTCATTCTTATCACGTTTTAGATTTCAGCATGAGCAATCACATAAGTATCATTTTTAGTCTTTATGGAAAAGCAGTAGAATAGTTGTCTAGCATATGCTTGTTTTCAGGCTTGTGCTCAAGTCCAATCTTTAGTTTTTTATTTTTTTTGAAAAAGGGGTAGGAGAGGGGGTTTAGAAAAGAGGCTAGAGAGATCATTCAAGAAGAAACTACTTTAAGAATATCAACTTCAAATATCTGTTAGAATGGTCTGCTGTATTTTCTGAGGCATAAATGCCAACGGTTAGTTTTTTTTTTTTAATAAATTACTTAATTTCTTGGTTTGTTTGTTATTATAATTTCTTGGTTTGTTTGTTATTAAAATCTAAGCATATTAAAAGTGTAAGGTACCATAACCATTTGAATACATCTCTTTAACTTTTAATCAAAACGATTATACAGAGAATAAAAGAACATTAATTTTCTCCCTTAGTCATTAAATTTACTAATATGTGGCTTAACAAATACAGATAATGCCTAAGAAGTTGTAATATATAAGAAGCTAGAAAACTTATGAAGTAAGAGAGCTTATGGAGCCTTGTAGAGAATTGAGAATTATACTGAAAATTATAGAACTGATCACAAAATATATGACAACATGGAAAAAAAAAAAAAAAGCTCAATTGAAATTGAGTATTGTTGTTGATTGATTGATTGGCTGGTGTTTATATTGTTGGCAACTAGATACCACTGTGAACGAAAACTATATTGTTGGTTTAGAATCGTTAAAGAAATAAAATAATATATAGATGAGATTTTAGCATTGTGAATAATGGTTACTAGTGACAGGTCAACTAATTTTAAGGGGAGGAAATCTCTATTTTTCTCCAAATGATCTGCCATTATAGGGTTCTACTTTTTTAATGATAGGTCAGTGTTGGACAAAAAAAAACATAGGAGTTTAATGTGACAAAATAGGTAATCATTAGGGTCAAATTTCAGCCTTTTCCTTTTATTAAGTCATCAATGATAAATATTTATGTAAATTAAAATATAAAACACTTGTGATAAAATTAAACACATCAATAAACGCATTTAATATAAACATAAAATTTGTAATGTAAAAAAAAAACCCTTTAATGTAGGGAAAAAATAACTGAGTTGAGTTTCAAATCAAATTCAGAGTAAAAAAAATTAAGTACAATCAAACTAAAATTTAATAGATCATCAATAACGAAAAAATATATATTAATTACTTTCCTAGCGAATTCCTACGACTCTTTACTTTTACAATCCCAAATTAGAGAAAAATTTATATTGTGAAATCGCACTTCTATTTTTTGATCAATTGCTACCACCTTTTTCTCAATTTGTGAGCGCAAAAGAAAAGCTGCTCTGTTTTGTTTTCATATCATGCTACCACTATTCAAAAACCAAAGAAAAACTAAGGTGCATTTACTTATAGAAGATTAAGATTATTTTCTGAAAAAGTTTTTTAAGAAAATTAAAAATAAAATATCATGTTTGCATATAAAAAATTTTCAAATAGAAAATAGAAAATTAATTTTTTAAAATATAATCAATAATTGGAAAGCAATTTTTAAGCTATTTTCTATTATTTTCTTTTTTTAAGATTAAGTGAAAAATATGAGAAAATACTAAAATATTCCTATTATTTTCAATATAATAGCTTTATAAATTAAGTTCGAACTCTATTTATTATATGTTTAATTTTTATTTTTCAATTTATTTTCTTTCTATTAGGATATTTTTAATTTTATATTTTGATATTATTTTTTATTTTGTTATTTCTTAATTTCATATACCAAATCTTCATTATAACTCTTTTGTAACTAAAAAATAAAATACCTTTTTGTTTTGAATTGTTTTCAATTCATAATATTGTTTAAAAAATATTTCATATTATTTTCGTTTAAAAAATTTAATAGTATTAATGATATAAATTTTGAATAAATGGAAATTTTTTATCACATAAAAATTCATGATGATATATTTTCAATAATTTTATTTTTACATTTTTTATTTTGAAAAATTATTAATATTCATAATAATAAAATTAACTAATAAAAAATTATGAATATATATGCTTTATAATTTTCTAAATAGAAATTGATTTTATATTTTAATAAATGAATATATTTTCTAAATAAAAAATTATTTTTTATATAAAATATTTACTAAAAAATAATTTTAAAAAAAAAGTATTTTCTATAAGTCAACAAGCTCAAAAGTTTTCTTTTATAATCCTGCCGCGACTCTAAGCCACCAAGCTTCTTGTTTCCTAAATCCATAGTGGGCTGGATCTTTAAAGCCCAAGATGAACACAATATTCATGTTTACCCCGCAGCAAAATCTTATATTTCTGCTTAGTAATTTGAAGTTATCCACATTCAATAATTATACGTAGTTTGGAAGTAATTAGATTTCTAGAAAATAAAACTATTTGGTTTATGATTAAATTCAACTAGACTTATTATTTAAACTACAATTAAATAGAGAATTATCCTTTACACAGCTTGTAATTTAGTTTGGTTTTATTAGTTTATAATTTCAGTTTAATGTTTGTGTATTATATTTAACATTAAATTTTTTATATAAAAAATCATTGATAATTTTCAGTTTAATGCTGAAAATACTATTTTTTATACCGATCATAGAATTTTCAGCATTATTTTTAGTAATATATTTGTTTATTAAACGTACAATGTACATGTTGAACACTGAGAAAAGTGAGGGTTCTCCCCCTCAACTTCTCAATTTCAAATTTCTTTAATCTACAACTCCTCTAATTCTAATTCTTTTATGACAATTAAGTACTAGAAGAAATATTCTTATAATGGGTTTTTTTTTTTTTAGTTCGATGGAAATTTCAATTATCTATTATATAAATTATGAAGACATATAAATTGATTTTTTTTTTTTTTTTTTTTTGGTTTATGTAACGCCATACACTTTTTCTGCTAAAATGTATTTCTCACTGTGTAAGTTCACATTTTTATGAGAGGAAGTAAGAAAATCAGGTAAATTTCATATTATTGAACAGTAAAATATTAACCAAACTTATTTTTCCCTTTGGGCCTTTGGAACAGTGATATTGTATTGCATTGCCATTTCTCTTCCAGTTGGGTCTGAGTAACTTGGGCGAATTTGATACAACAAATTCTTTTGGGCCAGTACAGTGGCGTTCTTTAACCATCGCACTTCAACGACTTCAGAAGATCTCATTTTTATTTTTATTTCATATACCTGCCACCACCATCATCACTAGATTCTGATACCTATTATGATAAATTAATTAATAAAGAAAGTGATAATTCCATGGCCATCATTAATCGTTGTCAAGCAAAATTAAATAATAATAATAAACTAAAACATTCCTCTTTCCTTTTTATTCAGATGAACATATTCAAAGTCATCATCTTCAGCCTTTCTTCCAATCAAAATGAATGACATTATATCTCTTCCTTTCTTCCCTATTTCTATCGCAACCACAAGTTTTGGAGTCGAGATAGGTTTCTCCCCCATTACTGTGACAGTGGCATTAAGGTACGACTTTGATTGAGTTCACATGCTTCATAACCTCGACACCTCTATAGTGAAATTGTCACATAACTCAACATAAGTTAGCCATAGAGTTTCACTGCCATGGTCATTGTCTGAAGAAATTTTAGTATGCATTCTGTTCATCACGTCAAATTGTGAATTAACTTTTCGCAATTTATCATATATGTGATCATCTTTAAATTATTAAGTTTTCACCAATCATACCTAAAATATATAAATTTTTTGTCTTACTGAATGGTTCACAACTCAATCCATAGAAAAATTTTTCCACTATCTAACGTAAAGATTGTTGCTGCCATTACACCCCACACATAAAAAACATAGAGTTAGTGTTACCCTTTCCTAAACTTGACTTGTCCTTTCTTATCCTACCATTGGCTTCTTCACCTTCTCGAATCACGGCTTTCCTTCTCCATTTGCTCTCATCCTTTCTAGACGCTTAGATTTTCCCCCCCTCTTTAGTCTCATTTTTCCATGCTTTTTTATTACCCGTCCCTCTTCCTTTTGGCTGATGCCTCTCTCACTTTCTGCCTTGGAAGGAAAAGATCTGGTTGTCCTAGATTTAACGCAAACATCATCAGAGGATTCTTTAACTTTTGAAACTCTTTATCTAGTCAGTAATAGAGAGGATTGGTGTCAAAATCTAGGTTTCAACTTAATTGGAAAAGTTATTACATCTCGACCTATTTCGAAGGACACAATGAGAAAATCCCTCATTAAATCCTGGAGTTGCATGGAGGGGTTAGTGGTTAATTAAATCTAGAAGCATGTGTTCCATTTGCTAGTCAAATACAGGAAGGATTTTGAATGGATTGAACAAGCTGGGCCATGGTCCATCTTAAACTCACATCTGATTATTAACGAATGGCCACTAGACAAGGTCTTACATGAGATTGATCTAACGACTACCAGCTTTTAGGTACAAGTTCATGGATTGCCTTCGTCTTTTCTGAAAAGACAAAATTCCAACAAAATTAGAAATTTATTCAAAGGAATTTTGGAGGTAGATGAACCAATAGCTCGGCCAGAAGCTTTTAATTCCTTTAATGAGGATTCAAATTCTCTCTGATGTTCAAAAGTCGTTCATTCCTAGTTTCTTCATGAAGAGAGGAGGTGAAGGAAAATTTAAGTATGAAAGAATGTTAGACATTTGTTATGCTGGTGGTAGAATGGGCCATTTTATGCAGGGTTGTGATTTCAATTGTTACAAGAATTCAAACACAAGAAGGGGAGATGACAAAGCAAAATTTGGTGGTTGGCCACTCCGAAGGGGGTAAATCTGGTAGTGCACCCAAGACTAAACAAAATTAGGCTGGAGGAGAATGTGCTGGTAAAGGAGTTGACGTCAAGCCTAACCCTTAATGAAGAAGGTGCGAAGGAGGAAGAAGGACAAAAAATTGTGGAATGGAAAAAATAGCTAGACAACATCCAAAGAAGCAGAGTTTCGAAAGAGTTGACTGTGGCAGATGTAGTCTGAGGGTAAGGACAAAGGTCAATTTGAAGCACATACTAGTGGGCCTCTAAATCTGGTAAGTGAAAAGCTCTCGGTTACTACAGTTAACGGAAGTCCACGTCCCATAAGATAAACAAAGCCCATTAGCAGGTGTCAGGCCCATGGTTCTTCTTTTATACCTAGCAGTTTAATTAGCCCAAATCTGACAACAGAATCAGAAATAAATATTAGTAACCCAAATCCATCTAACATTTAGAATCTCAATCCATCGTTACTCAAAAATAGAAGAGGACTGAATTCCCTTGCTCCCCTTTTTATGTTTTATGTAAACGTAAAAAGGAAAAATAAATGTAGAAAAACAATTTTTTTTCTTAAAAAATTTGTCAAATATAGAGTAGGGGTAAGAAATAAAGGGGGAAAAAAAAGGTTAAGTACTTTTCAAGCTCGTGATAGAGATCTCAAATTAAAATAAAAAAAAATAAAGTGAAAAAAAAAGAGTAGACGATTGATACGAGGACTTGATTTGATTTAATTCCACGGACAAAATTTTTTTTTTTTTCAAAAATAGTCTTGATTTGACCCATCTTACTTATGTATACAATTTAACTTTCAATAAAATAAAATCAAAGTCTTTCTTTTTTTTTTTTTGAACCAAGAAAGAAACTATATTAACGCTTGGCCAACTCAGCCTTAAGCAAATTACATAGTAATGGTGGAGGGTATAACACCCAACCAGAATATAGGGACTCATAAAGCACTGATCCTCTAACACAATCAGCTACCAAGTTTGCTGCCTACAAACACAGCACAGAGCAAATAATGGGTTTCTAGCTAATATTTTGGCTTTTATAAGGGCAATCATTAAATTTTACATTCACCTGTATTAAATTTGGATTTTATTCAATTTAATTTAAGATATCAAAACTCAATAGTTCAATTATTGAGAAATTTTAATATATATTAAATTAATCTTATTAAATTACAAATTAATTATTTATCATTTAATGAATATGTAATTTTTAAAATTAAATAATATTTCATAATTTTATTATGTTGTATTAAAACATATTATATAAATAATATTTCATCCAAAATTATTTTTTTTAATGTTTAACAAATTTTTTTGTTATATAGTCGCAGTTTTTTCTGAAATAAATAATTATTTATACGCAATATTGGTCATAGTCGGCTTTATTTTTAAAATAAAATGAATATGCTGAAATTTTCTTTTTATTCTTTTAAAAAGTATAATATTGATTACTCTTAATATTCTTTTTTCATACAAAACTTCTTTGAGAAAGATAAATTAAGTAGTATAATTAAAATTTAATGCTTATAGGTACCAGATAAAAATTTTAAAATTCACATACAATTTTCTAAAATAAAAGTTTTCCTTTTTTGAAGTAAGATAGGAGTGAAAGAATATATATTAGCTTCAAGTTTTCATTAATCTATTTTTTATATTAAAAGTCAAGAATGTTGTTGGTTAATAATTTAATTATTTAATAAATATTAACAATTTCATATCTTATTCTATTAAACAAATTTTTTTAAAAGACTATATGTTTTGTCCTCTTTAAAATGAGATGTAAAGATTTTATATATCAGAAAAATATAAATATAAAGGAAGTATGTATATTATAATTTAGTTTTTACTTTAAATTTTTTATTATTTATAGCCTTGCAAGAAGTTAAAACTTTAAAATTTTAATTAATATTAATAATTTTATACATAACAATGGCTCCTTTTCATTTTGAAAAATTAATACAAAAAGTAATTTATTGAAATAAAATAATATAATTAATTATATATATAAGGGTATTTCTAAAAATGAAAGTTAAAGAAATATATTAGAACAATCTTTTTATTCTAAAAACTAATAAAATAGATAGTTCTAACCTTAATAATTTTTGTTCTCCTAAATATAACAGTTAGATATCACTAAAAAGATTTTAAAATTACTCTTAATTATTTTTGTGTGTATGAATTAACTAGTTATTTAATAGGATGTAATCAATTGTAAAGAAATGCAATCAAATACAAACTCAATTAAACTATTAAACTAAAATTATTTTGATTACATTACATTTGATTATATCGTACCAAACACTACTTAAATGTGTTGAAGTATTTCCCTTTCAGAATTATAGTTGCAATAAAAAAAAAAAAAGCAATCAACCTCAAAATCATGACATTTTAAAATTTTCCTCAATAATAATAATAATAATTAAGAATCAACTTAAATTAATCCAACTGAATAAATAAATTAAACCTATATTATTTAGTAGGTTTAGTTCAGTTTTTTATATAATTTGCTTCACTTTTAATTTAAAAGAATTTGATTTTTAATTTTTTTAATTTAGATTTCCATATAAATTTAAATAAATCAAATTTATTAAAAAATTAAATTATAAAATTTAAACATAATTAACTTAAAATACATTTAGTTTTTATTAATCAAAATTTTATGAATTTAATTCAATTCATAAACATATAACTTTGATTTGTTTATTTTTTAAAAAAACTAGATTATTGTTGTTCTAAGGGTCTCATATGCTGGCTCTTTGCATTTTATCTTATCATACTACTTATTACTTCATTTTTTAAAATTATGCTAAAATATTTGTGTATTTTTCTTTCATTACAATCCATCACATTTTCAGCTAAAATTGCATGAAATGTTTATTATACTCTTAAGTTTACATTAAATTTTCCATTTTTACCAAAATTTTTTTACAGAAAAAAAAATCTAAAAATCATCAAACAATCAAGTAAAAAATCCAAAACAATCAAGAAATCATGCAAAAAAATTCAAACACCAGACTCATGCATAGATCAACTTCAATTTTCTATTCAATAAGAAACAATCCAAAATCAACTAACTAAAAATTCAAAAAATAGTCAAACATAACTCATTTTAAATCCAAAATTGAAATTCAACAATCGAACAAACCCAGCAAACCTAACACATCATTTCATGAATCCCAAGTCATCTAACTCTTTATGAATCCAAACCAACTTGTGGTGAAACTGAATCTAAAACTCTTTACTTCGAAAGATGAACAGTAGATCGATCTTCTTCAAGACTCAACAACTCAAATAAAATTCAAACAAGACCCCAACAATCCACCAATCAACTTTAGAGAATGAAGTTTTCAAAGATAAGAAAGGAGTAGATGAGTTTGCAGAAATCAAACTGATCTTGCCTAATACCAAATCCAATAGATTGAAATGTGATATTTGATAGATTGTTGAGGTTTTCCCAATCTTGAAGTGATAAAATTGTTTTGTTAAATTCAACTGAGCTGGATTCGATGGGTTGGAATTGGGTTTAATGGGCATGATGGACTGGCGCATATGAATTGCTCCATGTAATAGATTTTAGAGAGAAATTCAAGAAAATGGGACGATAATAGGTTGCTTCGTGTTTTTCTAATAGAGAGTAAATGACTTCATGAGTTTTCCTATATGAGATGAGAACTTTTTGCTTCATCCACTTATGGAAATTAGTGGTTGCCCAAGTGTAGGTGCCCAAAAAAAAAAAGAATTAGGAACAATCTTGGGTTTCTGAATCAATAAGGGTATTTTTAGATTTTAAAAAAACTATTTAGTCAATTTTTTTACTTTTTAAGGGTTGACTAACGAAAAAAATCTAAAAAATGGACGAAACTCCCTTAGAGTGTAACATAATCAAAACGTATGAATCATTTAGTATAATTTTAGAAAATATAGAATTAAATAATATAATAGAATAAAACCTAAGGGTCAACATATTTAAACCTTGTTCTAATCTAACACTATTATTATTAACTCATCTTCAATGAAAAGCTTTCTCGGCATATACACATATTTAGAAATTAGTACTACTATCTTCTAAATTTTTTTTTACCATATTTATGTATCATTTGTTTCGCGAAAAATATTTTCTACATTATTCTCTGTTTGGTATATCCAGAAAATTTGTTCAACAGAAAATATTTTCTTGATTAAAGGGAAAACTAAGTTATTTCAGGAAAATGACTTTCCATTTTCAAAACGAAAAGTTATTTTGCGAATTTTGACAAACTTATCCAAATAAAAAATAAAATTATATAAATATATATATATATATATATATATATATATATATATATATATATATATATATATTTACTATTATTGGTCATTCTTGACTAATGACACACATTACCGATCATTGTCTACTAGTAATAGTCGTCGGTGATAGGTGAGATCTACAAAAAAAAATTCATTTTTAATATATTTTTTAATCTTAAATAATAAACAGTCTAAATGTAAAAACATTTATGATCTAAAATTTGTTATAATCTTATAAATCAAAATAAAAATTAATATTTTTTATAGTGTGGTCCAAATACTGAAAAATATAGTACTCATAAAATATTTTCCTCATATGAGTTATTTTCTGTGAAAGCGGAACCTTAGATTTATGTTTTCAATATATATATATATATATATATATATAATCAAAGTAAAAACAAGCTAAAATGCTAATGTGATAAGCTCTCACTCTTTTGAGAAATTGAGGATTTCATTTTTAAGTTTTACTGTTGAGTGACTAAATTTAAATTCATTGTATCTTTCACATTTAATGCACATTATATAATCAAAGTAAAAACAAGCTAAAATGCTAATGTGATAAGCTCTCACTCTTTTGAGAAATTTAGGATTTCATTTTTAAGTTTTACTATTGAGTGACTAAATTTAAATTCATTGTATCTTTCACATTTAATGCACATTAAACTATTACTACTATAATCAATTAAACATCAAATCACATATATATAATTGCAAATCATAATTATAACAATTCAACTTTATTATCAGTATGCTTCCTCCATTTCATAATAACTATTTTTTTTAAAGTTGTGCACTTAGATTAAGAAAATAATTAATTAGAAATAATTTCAATTGATATTGACTAATATACTCTTAAGTATTTTCAACTAAAACTCTACAC
Source organism: Omphalea diandra (assembly GCA_949677035.1). Lineage (NCBI taxonomy): Eukaryota > Viridiplantae > Streptophyta > Magnoliopsida > Malpighiales > Euphorbiaceae > Omphalea > Omphalea diandra. Next base: position 26,599 of record CATIWR010023141.1, on the reverse strand, counting down.
TAATACTAATAAAAAAAATTTAATTAGAAGGAAAAGTGGAGATGATGATAAGCATAAATTTGAAAAACAAACAATTAATGTTATATTGATAATGTAAAATGACAAATATTCACTTTGTTGTAAAGTAAGTGTCACTTTTGGAGAAAAAGAATTTCATTTATCTGTTACTTTTGTATATTTAAAAAAAAATTAACTTCTTTTTTTCTATTTTATCCCTGAGATAACCTTATCAACATTTATTACATTTATTAAAATTTTTCAAATTTCAAAGTATTGTTTCGTATACCAAGAACAATTCTTTTAAATTGGTATACCAAGAATAAGTCTTTCATGTAGAAGTGAATGAGTTACTATAGTACTTTTGGAGTAACGTAAAATTGTGAAAGAAATATAAAAAATGTGCGATAATTACTTTTGCAATAATTAACTAATTAATTTTGAGTTTATCAATATAGAGTTAACATAGTCCAATTTACCCATATTTATATATGTAAAACACTTTCTTCATTTATGTGAAATTCTAAAAAGTGATACTTACTCTGAAACAAATGAAGTATATTGAAGCGATTTTTTTTTTTTTAAAACAACAGATATTGTGAAACAGAGAGAGTAAAAGCTAACATAAAAACATAATTTAATTTTCTTCAAAAATAATTAATTCTTATATATATATAATACATATTATAAATATATATAAGACATTTACATAATAATAAATTAAATATACTATATTTACTAAATAAGATTTATACACAATTAAAGCAATCACTAATTAAAATAAATCTATAATTTCACAAAATATTAATACAAAAAATTATATATATATATATTATAGCAATAAATTATGTCCATTATATTGACAAAAATGATATATACAAACCAAAAAAATAACAACAATCCATTCTAATGAACAAAAAAATTAAAAAGAAATCACTTAATACCTCCTTATTAATAACTAAAATAACCACTCACTCTTCAATTTCATTGCATTAAATAACACTAAACCATAAAAATGATACATTACTATAAAAATAATTCATGTTCAAGTAAAAAAAGAATCACAATTTTTAAGTATATTTCTACTCACATAACTCAATACCAACATTAATCAAACACTACTACTCATAAGACCCGAATGAAGCCCCAACAAAGTGAATTAAGAAGAAATTATGTAAGAAAAAAATTCATAATAATATTATAAAAATTCAAAGGCTTGAAATAAATAATTATAATAAAATTGTGTGAAATGTAGAGTAACGACTAACTTAAGTAAAGATTAATTACCCAAATCAAAATTAATTAACTCATAATAAAGTACAATATTTTTTTTATCTAATTTCAAAATTATAATATTATTATTACTTAAATGAGTATGATAAACAAATGATTGGATATAATCTTTTTACCAAACATGATAGACATGAGTAAAAAACTTACAAATGTTTTATTATTTTTTGACTAAGTTACAATTAGAAGAATGAGATCTAACTTGACTTGTTAGTTCAAAGTGATACACACTTTATCAATAGATCAATCTGCATGTATCAATGAATAAAATTTCAAGATAAATGATTGCTTAAATTTGCATTAATTTATCAAATCAATTAATTGCGATTGGACAGCAATATTTGCAAAGAATTTCTTAAATGATTGCTTAAATTTGCATAATTGATAAATATAAATATATTAAAATGAATTATAAATTGATAATTAAAAAATGATATGAATTTTTATTTATTTAAAAAATATATTAATTATTTAATTATATATAATAAATATTATAATTTATTTATATTTATCAATTTATTTTAAATAATATATTAAATTATAATCTATATAATATATGGATTGTAGATCAATTTATTTAATTTAAGTATGAAATTTTTTTATTTTAATTAGTAATACCATACTTAAATGTTATTTATTTCCTATGAAAAGTTTAAATTTTTTCAATGGTATGAGAATTAGTAATTAAAAACTATAAATATAGAATACTCAAATTGATATTTAATTAAATTAAGTTATTCTAAATTAAATTAAACTGTTTTAAAAAAATTTAAAATGATATAGATTGTTGAAAAACAGTTCTCTAAAAATTAAAAATGGAATAAAGATGTTCAAATTTTGGTAGGGCATCAAATCATAGTCACCTCATGTCTGTCAAGGTGCCATTATTTTTATTCTTTACGATTATTCCTTTTTAACAAAAGTCACCATCTAATCCAACGGCAATTATGCCACATCATGTGCTGCTAAATAATCTTGTCACTTCCATGGAAAATGGCCCCACGCCCTTCTCCCTTTATAATAAATCATCTTTAATTTCTCCCTTTTTTTTTTTTTTTTTTTACCCTTCCTTTTACTTTCCCCTTTATCACTTTATTTTTCCAGGAAACCGATGTTGTGACTCGAAATCTCAGTTCTGCACATGATTAAACAAACATAGAAGCGACATCGTTTTAATGCCAATAACATCCAGGTCCCGCAAAGATAGGGCTGCATCGGCAGTATTCATAATATCTGATGTTTCCAAATTCCAACAATATAATATTACTAAAATTTTCCCATTTAATTAAAGCCCTTAATCTAACCAGTTTAATTAAATAAATTATTACTTATAATAATAATCATAATGCAAATTCTCTGGTATATCTGTCGGTCCGCCCACACTCACTCCACTCCACTCCACTCCACTCATGGCTACATTTCTCGCCGCTACTCCTTTTCCTTTCCTCTTCCTCCTCTTTACCTTCCTCTCCAATTTCCCTCTTGCGTCACTCTCCTCTGATCAGACGGTCAAAACATTCATCTTCCGCGTCGACTCTGAATCCAAGCCCTCCATTTTCCCCACACACTATCACTGGTACACCTCCGAATTCGCTGATCCTCTTCAAATCCTGCATGTCTACGACACCGTTTTCCATGGCTTCTCCGCTTATGTCACACCACACCACGCCTCCTTCCTTGGCCGACACCCTTCTGTCCTCTCCGTCTTTGAGGACCGTCCCCGCCACCTCCAAACCACCCGCTCCCCTCAGTTCCTCGGCTTACGGAACCAGCGTGGACTTTGGTCCGATTCGGACTATGGATCCGACGTCATTATTGGAGTCTTCGACACTGGAATCTGGCCGGAGCGTCGGAGCTTCTCCGATACCAACCTCGGGCCTGTGCCTTCCAAGTGGCGAGGCATTTGCGAGACTGGAGTGAAATTCAGTCCCAAAAACTGTAATCGAAAGTTAATCGGCGCTCGTTTCTTTGCCAAAGGTCATGAAGCGGCGGTGAGATCAGCGGGGCCGATAAGTGGGATCAATGAAACTATCGAATTCAAGTCTCCACGAGATGCGGACGGTCATGGGACCCACACAGCGTCGACAGCAGCGGGAAGGCACTCGTTCCGTGCGAGCATGGAGGGGTACGCGGCTGGGATTGCGAAAGGCGTGGCGCCGAAAGCACGACTGGCAGTTTACAAGGTGTGCTGGAAGAATTCGGGATGTTTCGATTCCGATATTTTAGCTGCTTTCGATGCTGCGGTAAATGATGGAGTGGATGTTATATCCATCTCCATCGGGGGCGGTGATGGAATTTCCTCCCCTTATTATCTCGATCCTATAGCCATTGGAGCTTACGGTGCAGCTTCTAGAGGTGTGTTTGTATCTTCTTCGGCTGGTAATGATGGGCCTAATTTGATGTCTGTGACAAACCTCGCACCTTGGCTTGTCACCGTTGGTGCTGGCACTATCGATAGGAATTTCCCGGCCGATGTGATTCTTGGTGATGGGCGTAAGCTGAATGGCGTGTCTCTTTATTCTGGCGTGCCGTTGAACGGGAAAATGTTTCCTCTGGTTTACCCAGGGAAATCAGGGGTGCTTTCGGCTTCTTTATGCATGGAAAACTCGCTTGATCCTCTCATGGTTAGAGGTAAAATTGTAATTTGCGATCGTGGGAGTAGTCCGCGAGTGGCGAAAGGGTTGGTTGTCAAGAAAGCTGGAGGTGCGGGTATGATTCTTGCGAATGGAATTTCTAATGGTGAAGGACTTGTTGGAGATGCTCACCTTCTTCCTGCGTGTGCTGTTGGGTCTGATGAAGGTGATGCTGTTAAGAAATATGTTTCCTCGATGCCTAATCCTACTGCCACTATTGATTTCAAGGGCACAGTTGTTGGAATCAAACCGGCTCCTGTTGTGGCCTCGTTTTCGGGTAGAGGGCCGAATGGATTGAACCCGGAGATCCTGAAGCCGGACTTGATTGCTCCTGGTGTGAACATTCTTGCAGCTTGGACTGATGCAGTTGGTCCAACTGGTTTGGATTCAGATTCAAGAAAAACCGAATTTAATATTCTGTCTGGAACTTCCATGGCTTGCCCGCATGTAAGTGGCGCAGCAGCCTTGCTTAAATCGGCACACCCAGATTGGAGTGCTGCAGCAATTCGGTCCGCAATGATGACAACGGCCAACACAGTTGATAACCTGAACCAACCCATGACTGATGAAGCGACTGGAAAAGCTGCTACGCCTTATGATATAGGTGCAGGGCATCTCAATCTCGATAAAGCAATGGATCCTGGTCTTGTCTATGATATTACTGAAATTGATTATGTAAACTACATGTGTGGAATCGGATACAGCCCAAAAGCAATTCAGGTGATCACGCGATCACCAGTGAATTGTCCGGCGAAGAGGCCATTACCGGAGAATCTCAACTATCCTTCAATTGCAGCATTATTTCCAAGCTCATCAGTGGGAGCGACAAGCAAGTCATTTATCAGAACCGCGATCAATGTGGGTCCGGCCAACGCTGTATACCGGGCAAGAATTGAAGCTCCCAAAGGGGTGACGGTGACTGTGAAACCGTCAAAATTGGTGTTCAGTGAGGCAGCGAAGAAAAGGAGCTTCATTGTAACAATAACAGCAGATACCAAGCATCTGACATTGGATGATTCGGGTGCTGTTTTCGGGTCAATTTCCTGGTCGGATGGGAAGCATGTGGTGAGGAGCACCATTGTAGTGACTGAAATAGATCCGTTGTAAAACCTCGAACTTAGAAATCGATCAAGTAGTTGTTTTGTTGATCGATGATGGGGTGGCAGTAGGTGGTTAAAATAGTACTATCATATACAGTAAGAGAATTAACTGAGGAGAGATGGTGAGTAAAGGGACTAGCATAAGTGTAGAATTTGCTGCGCATGGTAGAAAGTCTCGTGGTTTTTTTTTTTTTTTTCCCCGTCGTGTGCCGTTTCTTCCCTTTGTTGGACCTCAAAGAGAAAGTGGTTTTGAGGTGGTTTAGCGTGATTTTTTTCCCCTAGATTAGTATTTGTTAATCACTTTTCTGTTATGAAATGATGAATAAGTTTATATGCTCAAATATTCTTTCAGACCTAATATTACAGGTCCTATTTTATTTTTTCAGAAGTTTCAAAAAAAATAGATTATTTTTTATATTTAAATGCTGATTTAATTATAAATTATCAAATTTATTTTTTCAATTAAATATATTTATATTAATAATTAAAATTTTTTAATTGTTTTGTATTGTAATTTTTTTTATTTTTTTGATATTTTAATATTATATAATTAATGAAATTTTATATCAAGAATGAAAATTTATTTTTATATAGTCTTTTGCCTTTTTTTTTTTTTAAGAATCTAGTATTTATTTTTAAAAGTATAATAAATAATATTAAAAAAATTTAATAAAAAAAGTGATTATTAATTAATGAACTTTATTTTTTAATTCTGATATAAAAAATTAGTCATAGTATTTAAACGGAGAGAATAAATATTAATAGACAGTCGTGTTCAATAATTTGTAGAGTTCTGAACGAAAGTTTTAATGGTACATGTTTAGGCATTATCGACTAAAGGGTATCATTATTCGGTGACCTTTCTCCGTTGAAGCAGGTATGAAATAAATTGACATAAGAATGCGGCGGAAATGACGGGCTTTGGCAATCTATTAGTCAACCAATTGAATGAGATTGTTTTTACGTGCTGCTGCTTTTATTGACTTTAACGATACTTGGAGGTGAAGGTTAGCTTGACGGTTAGACAGACCCATAAAATTACTCCCTTTCCCCATTTTTGGTCTACTGAAATTATATGTCATTTTCTTTTTTGCAGTGTAGTTATTTTGTTGAATTATAAATGTATCTTTATTTACATATTTCATTATTCTTGAACTCTTAAATTAGTATCCTTTCATATTTCTGATTAAATACTTCATTAATTGATGATTTAATATATAAAAAAATTCCAAATGTTTATTCAATCTTTTCAACTCTTGCTTTAAATAACTCTTGAAATTGGCTGGCATTTACATGAGTATTAATTTGAGTCTTGCATTAAAAGAAATCAAATGGTTATTTTCAAGATAATTATAGAGAGTATTTTTGGAAAACACTAAGCAAAAATCATTATTTTAACTAAATTAACTATTTTTCTTAATATGTTAAAAAATAAGACTGGGTCTATCCTTCCGGGACATAGAGAATATAATTTCTTTTTCTTTTCTTACAATGAAAGCTTAAAGACAAGACTGCACTAAAAAATAGTAATTATTAAATTTAATTAGGACATATAATTTTTACTATTTTTAACTGTTTAAGGACATATTAAATTTTAAAGTATATGTGCACACGTGTTTGCAAATTATGTAAAATTATTATTTTTATTTCTTGTTTATAAAATATCTTAGTATTTTTTTTTTTTTAAAAAAAAAACTAATCTAATTCTACCTAAAATCTCCCAATCTTCTCCCATTAGAAACAAGCTTACAACCAAAATTTAAAATAACAAACCCAGCTTTAAGAAATCAGAATTTAGAAACTCAATCATAATGTGGGCCTGTGTAATGCTTCGTATCCGGAACAGCACCCCTCAATCAACACTAAAACTCCATTATATGTAGAAACCGCCTATCGATTGTCTGTCACCATTTTCTTTAACCTTTAACCTATTTAAATTAAACAATTTCTTTTTTGTTTTTGTTTTTTTTTTCTTTTTTGATTCTTATGTCATTTTCACTTTGATTTCGCCACTCAAAACAAAAACCTCCACATAGGACTCAGAAAATTAAGCAATTCATTTTCAAACCCTCTTCTACCAATTCTTAAGTTATCAGTCCATAAATTGCTACTTTAGAAGAGGCAGAGAAAATGATTGACATGGGTAAGTATAACCCACATAAGATTTCTGCATTATCTAAGCTTTGAATTTAATGTCTCCCCATCCTACTCGTCCTTATTGGGCCCTATCATATGCGGGAATGGCTCGGAGATGGAAAATGGATGATCACACAACCAAAATTGGTGCCCACACTATAGTCCTATGAGAGACATAATGGGGTGGCATTAGTCCTAAGGCAGAGTACCAGTCAATTATATGTGACCCATTTGGATAAACTTGGCTCTTCAGGGATAGAGATGGTTGAACTAATTGGAGCTTCAAAGAGAGGCTTAAGGTTTTTGCTCTACTAAATTGCCCTGAGCATTCTACGGAGAGAGAGAATTACCTGAGTGGTTCTTGGATCAATTAAAAAAAAAAAGGAGTACAACAGTTGATATATAAAAATAGTTTATTGAAAAAAAATTAAGCAAATTTAGGGAAGGCAAGAGTTCCCCGCAAGCTAGCCTTTTGGTTTATTGTTATAAATTGGTTGCTTTTTTACCCGTTGCAACATGCAACTTGTCTTGGAATTAACGGGTGAGTAGTTCTAATAAATGTTTAATATAATATAATATAATTAAAAGAAATTTTCATTCAATAATTCAATTAAATTTATATTTAATTACATTTCATTATAATTGATTACATTCTAATAAACATAATTTTAAAAGAAGAACAAATCTAGTCTCAAAAGATGAAGCCAATGCCTCATTGCATGAAATCTGCGATTGTTTCCCTAGTTAAGAGCATTAGTGGAAATCAAATGTTTTCACACACACACACATATATATATATATAAAATAAAAAAAAATTACTTGTAACTAATGGTGGACTCAAGGTTTAGATTTCAAAGAGAGTGAAGGCATATATTTTCAAAAAATAAAATAATATTTTTATATCTTATAATTGAATGATATTTATTTAGCATTTTATAGATGTGTTTATAAATTTAATTAATAAGTTAAAATTTCTGGGATATATTGTAGAAAAATTTTATTGATAAAATATACAATTAAAGAGTTTTCAAAATTTAAAGGGAATAAGTTATAAATCATTTATAATTACGGATAAAATAAGTATTTATAAGAAAAAATAAAAAAAATATTTATAAGAAAAAAAATAAAAAAATAAAGGACTAAAAACTTTTAAAAAAATTTGGGAGGACATTGGCTCCCACTTGCCCCTTTGGATTCGCATCTACTTGTAGTATTCAATTTTTTTTAAAAAAAAATTAGACATTGTTTGATATGACAACTATTAATATAAATTGATTTGATTAATAAATTTTATTTAATAAATTAGATTATTTGAGAAAAATTTAGATTATAATCCATTTAGAAAAGTTAGTAGAATCAGTGTTCAATTAAAAACTTATTAGATCATGATTTTTTCTATTTTATCCTTGTTTTATATTATTTTATATTTTTTAGCTGTTTTTTTTAGTTATTTTTATTAAATACTTTTATATCAATCAACTAAATTATAAGTTATCAGATTTTCATCTACTATATTATTAACTACAATAAAGATTATCAACTAGTAGCTAAATTATCAGCTAGTAATTATATTATCAACTAATTTTTTCAAATGGAATCTTAGATTGAATTGATTCATTAGATAAGTAAAATCAAGAATCAATAGTGATCTGGTTTAATTTTAGGTAAAAAATTGATGAGCTAAAAATTAATCAAAATTGGAACGTATTAAAACAATTCAACTTAAAATTATATCATTTTGCAAATTTTAAAATTACACTATTTTATTCAAAGTTTAAATATTAAAATAATTTTAAAAATTACATTATTGCTTTATTATATTAATTTTTTAATTTTAAAATATTTTAATATTAATTATATATTTTATTTTTTAAATAATCTATTAAATGGATTAGTTTAACTAGTAGAATTGATAAAAAAAAAAATTAACTCATCCATTTAGATACCAATTCAATTTTAGAAACATTGATAATAGTTGAAAATGACACTCACCACTCTTATACTCTTTCTCATTTTGTTTTTAAGAAAAGACGTGGGTCGTGGAGTGGACCTAGACTAGATGAGCTTGAAGCCACTAGTCTAAGATTGAGTCTTACTTTAAGCAAGATCTTACCAACCAAAAGCAGGTTTGATTCTTGGATTTAAGTGGGAAAGCAATATGTTCTTAATGAATTGTTTTTAAAACTATTGGATTTTTGTAGTTTAGAGCAACATTACAAAATCACATTATTATTTATTATTATTATTATTATAAGTGTATGCACTTTGGTATATATTTGCTTATTTTGATTCATACGCATTAAATAAATATCCGAGCATGTAATTATTTAGGATTGGATAAGGTGGTACATAAATTAAATATTTACCATACCTTTTTTTTAAGACTAAAATTTGTCCCCACACAGAGGGGGAACTATGTTGATACTGAGGATGCCATGACCCCTTAAAAACATCTCATAATTAAATTTTTACCTATAGAAAGTTAGGTGGATTTTTTAAAAAAGTACTCAGTCCCTCAAAATTTTTTATATTTCTGTTTAGCTCCTACATTGCTAAATAATTTTCATTTATATTTTCTTAGCTACAAAATTTAAACTCTCATGCATTCTTAAATTTTAATTTTAATCACCATACTTTTAACCTTTTTTTGTTTATACCTCTTTCTATATTTTATTTTAATTCTATAAACTTGGAAAAAAATTGCCTCCTATTTATCTAGTTCTAGTTCTGTCCCTGTCTCCATAGAACTTTTATTTACATATATAATGGTTTTTTTTTCTTTGAGAAAATATATAATGGTTGAATGTCCATGTATTTACCTATTTATCATACATATGAATATTCTTTAAGAATTAAAAAGGGAATTTTACTTTTTCAAAATTGACACTGAATTAATCATTGAATAAATAATTTTCGTTTATCTCAAAAGTTTAAAATTTACATTTTAAATGGGTGCACATTGAATATCTTAAGATTAATAAGTAATCTTTTAAATTAAATTTAATATATTTATTATCAATATTTTTAAAATTGGATTAGAGACCGAACTAGTTGGCTAGCCCATCCTCGATTCAATTGATTCAAACGATTTAACCAATTCGATTTAATTGGTCAACTCTTTATTTTTTTGAAAAAAATATATAAATAATACTTACAAATATTTTAAATTTAGAAAAATTATAATATGATAGAGTAATTAAAAAATTTTAATATTTAAATTAAATAATGTATTTTTAGATTTTTCACAAAATGACATAATTTTAGGTTAAATCAATTTGATCTGATTTTTTATTTTGATTGATTTTTCTAATTTTGATAATTTTTTATTTAATCAATTTTTATTGACTAATTTTAGATACTAAATCGAACTAAATCACTGATTGATTTTCAATTTTATTAATTTGACTAGTTGATCTAATTCAGACACATTTTAAAAACATTACTTATTACCGATCTATATGATTTATAAGTTTTAACTTTTTATATTTTATTAAGAATTTATACTTGATATTTTTAAATAAAAATTTTTGTTTTTTTTGTCTAAAAAACAAAAAAAAAAAAAACAAAAACAAAAAAGCATAGTGATCTTTTAATATATATGCAGCGTGCCAGAACTCATGTTTTGTTTGGTAAGGCCACTAATGATGGATTACTAGGAAGTGACTAGACAAGCATTCTTCCTAATTATGACTATCCCTTGTGATAATATAACACAATTTTAATGGACATGCACCAAAATGCTCATTGGAGCTGGGCGAAAGGCACCACTTCAGTGTATAAGAAAACAGGTCCCAGTTGCACCAATGAAATCTTATCTGTAAACATAGTTTTAAAGTAAAAAAAATAAAACCAGAACTTTAAAAAAACATTTGGCAGTAGCTGTCATATTATGTTACAGCCATACTGAACATCTGGAGAAGCCTAAACAGTAACGATGTCTAGGGGATGGATGGAGGGAAAAAGGTAAGTGTATCATTTCTTCATCACAAAGACTGGACATCAATTAATGCTGAAAATTATTCCAACATATATATGTTTCTACCTCTGCTTTGCAAGTTTATTTTTCCTCAATTAGTTAGACTTCAACTGAAGTTTGAACTCAAAACTCATCATCTTGAAAATTATTTTCATATCTCTGAGTCAAAATAGTTTTTTTGTTTTTTAAAGAATAACTTTTAGATTTGATGAGACACCATATGTTATTATTAATATGATTGCACCCCTTAAATTAAAGTACATTTTTTTTTTTTTACAACTTCGGAATTCTGTTGGATATATGATCAGTCATTGTTAGTATGGTTGCACTCTGTTTACACTTGACCTCATTTTGACAAGTATTTAGGCCTAGGCTTTGATCATAAGGATGAATATGACATTTTTTGCCATTTATTAGTTCGTTGGGCTTGAGTTTAAATCCAACAGGCCTTTGGTTTGCAAGTGTGTGCTTTCATACTAGTTTGGACTTCATTATTAGGGTTCAAGAGACACTATGACTTTTAGGCTTGGGCTTGAGTTTGGCCTATGATGTTAGCAGATGAGATTTGTATATATCTATATCTTATTGATATACTTGTTATTTTATTAGGACTCTTGTATATAACAAGTAAATAAGCAAACATAATGTACAAAAAAGAGGTTCTAAACTATCGACAGAAATACAATTAATTTTCTCTAAATCTCTTTTTCACTTTTGTATTTTTGAATCTTCTTTGGCTAATGGTGTCATTCGTCTAAGTACAATTGAGTTGACAGTTCCTTGCCTAAATAGTCACATCTTTGATTGACGACTCTACCTATATATCAAATCTAATTAACTTTGGTCAATTGTTCTTTTTGTCTATGAAATTTGATACTTATAGTACCTAGAAACAAAACCAATATTACCAAATTTACTCTTGAGATTTTGAGGGTAAAAATCTTTTTGGCATGCTTGATGGGACCTTGTATGCCAGTTGAGACTATGTATCAACTTCTTTGTAAGGAATTGGACCAATTGAAAGAGTAATTCACCAAAATAGAGGTTGTTGTAAATATGACGAACAATAAGTCTAATGAGAGCTCACAAACTAATGATCTGACTCAAAAGAATGATCTGGCAGATTATCAAAGGCATAGTCTCATGCTTAGACAATCAGTTCTCATAGGCCCCAACTCTGGACAGGAGGTTCTCAATGGAAACTTCTAACTTTAGGAGGTAGTACGCTTAAAGAGAACTAGGAACAGTCTACATTCTCTCTCGTCCAAATAATGTTGAACAAGGTAATCTCCCAAACTTGCAAAGCTCTGTTAGTTTATCATTCGACTAGGAAAGAGGTGTTGTGTCTTAGTTTAATTTTCAATAAACTTGTCAGGTGAATGTTTAATCATCACTGTAACATCAATACAATCTTGCAACCCAAGGACTAAGTATAGTGTTTAAATATGATGTTGTGACTAATGTGATACTTTTGCTAGGTACTTTGGGAGAACAAGGCACTCAATCCTAGTACAAGTATCACCCGACTACTCTAGACCGGTGTGAGTTGATTGATACTCTTGAAAATATGAAGTGGGTAGATAAGTTGTATCCTTTCCCAAGAGATTATAAAATACTTGAGTTCACTTTTTTTTTCTAGAGAGGATAATGACTCGACCATTGAGCATATTGCCCCATTTTCTGTGGCATGTAGAGAAGCAACGATCGAGGATTTTTAAAAGCTATGACTTTTGGAAATTCACTCGTTAAGACTGCCTTCACTCGGTTCACTAATCTCCTAGTAGGCTCTATAGCAAGCTGGAAAATTATGGATTTCACATTGAAACGGGTTTATAATTTTTTAAACGAGTTTACTTTTTTTCTTTGGATAATAAAATGAGTTTACTTGTTAGGTAGATAGGAGATATAAAAATTCATCAATAAATAAATGTTTAGTAAAATTAATTAGAAATAAATAAATTCCATATTCATTTAATTTAAACATTATTAGTATACTCTATGCATAGGCATCTGTTAGAAATGTTTTCCTTAATTAATGAAAATAGAGATGTCCACTCTCACCTACTATGATTTATTATTTTTTTTTTCCATTATAAAAATGAATTTAAAAAAAAAAAAGAAAAGAGAAAAACTAATAAACAATCATGAGCCCTAAGCGGCTAAGCCCAACTAAGGTTACCTCGCTAATAAATATTTACAAGAAAACCTGGCCCACTACGTTCATAATGAATCCACAAAATAAAAGAAAACGACGTCGGATAGTTCTGCCCATCAGAGCAGTGGCTTGTCCCCTAAGTCGAGCATTTACTTGATCTTCTGTTCAATTTACCCCTCGCCAGAATTGAAGCAAAGAAACACACGCAGATCGCAAAGAAAGAAGAAAAGTCTAAGCTGAAATGGCTCGATACGATCGCGCTATAACGGTATTCTCTCCAGATGGACATTTATTCCAAGTCGAGTACGCCCTCGAAGCAGTCCGCAAAGGAAACGCCGCTGTCGGTGTCCGTGGCACCGACGTCGTCGTTCTTGGCGTCGAAAAGAAATCCACCGCCAAACTTCAAGATGCCAGGTAATTTTAGTTCAAACAAACTTACCTATTCGTTGCCTGTAATTGCCTAAATTCACCATGTAGGGTTTTAAAAATTTTACCGATATTATTTGACTGTGCAGGACGGTGAGGAAGATTGTTTCATTGGATAATCACATAGCGTTGGTATGCGCTGGGCTCAAAGCGGATGCGCGTGTTTTGGTGAACAGAGCACGCATTGAGTGCCAGAGCCATAGGCTTACTGTTGAGGATCCTGTTACGGTTGAATACATAACGCGTTACATTGCTGGTCTGCAACAGAAGTATACGCAGAGTGGTGGTGTTAGACCTTTTGGTCTTTCCACCTTGATTGTGGGTTTTGATCCCTATACTGGTGTCCCCTCTCTATATCAGACTGATCCGTCGGGCGCATTTTCCGCATGGAAAGCTAATGCTACTGGGAGGAACTCTAATTCAATGCGGGAGTTCCTAGAAAAGAACTTTAAAGAAACTTCTGGCCAAGAAACTGTCAAGTTAGCCATTCGTGCTTTGCTTGAAGTAAGTTGCTTCTTGCATCTAATTGTCTGTATATGCGTATGTTGTGAATTGCTTATTTGTTGTATTCTTGCATTCTATCTATAGTTAACAGATATGAAGTAATCACTAATCTTGGGGAGTACATAATAGTTATTCATTTGAGTGTGGTTGATGGTAAAAGGTTGCTACTTGTTTTGAGGTTCTATTATATGCTGTAAGGGAATTGGTTTTTAAATTAGATGGGTATCCAAATAGACGCGTATTTGAACTGGTGTATCACAAAGCAAAACAGGAACTTGTTTCTTTTGTTTCAAGCTCACTGTTAAGAAATACCTTGGATCACTGCTATTAGACTTGTCCTAAGGCAGTAGAAGGCTGAAGACACCAAAAATTATGGAACAGAGTTCAGATTAAGTTTCCACTGTTGGAGAAGCTATTGCCTTATGTGCTTAATGAACTCCATTTTGTCATGCTTGTTTACAAGTGCCCTTACCATGCCATTTGCTTTTCTATCATAGCTATAGGTTCTTTTTCATTTGTTTCATTTTATGATTATCCTCATCTGTTCATTTGTAAGGATATTTATGTGCATGTGCATGTGCGTGTGAGTAAAGATAAACAAATCATGATATGCAATTTATTTTAAGTTCATGGCAGTAGTTTGCTGTTTATTTAGCACATAGATACCATGAGATTGAATAATTGGTTTTCTGTGGATCCTAATAGTGGTATACTTTCCAATGTTTACAACTTTAAGGGGATAAACTGAGTGTTATTGCCATATTTTTGGTTACCTACTGCTGAGATAGATGGTGATCAAATAGCCAAAAGTTGTTCTTTAACTCCTTTATATTTTGAGGGCAGAGCAACTACCTTTAGCATTTTACTTTGCAAATAGACAAAACATTCTTTAGGTGACATTACTCAAAGCATAAGCCAGGTTATCTGTTGTCAAAACTTCATTACTGTCCAAATGCAGATTTGTAAAGAAACAGAAAAATGGACAATGACTCGGATGTAACTACCCTTTGTGCTTGAGCTATCATGTCCATATCAAGCAATGGAAAGTTTTCTCTATTTTTGTTTTTCTTCTGGAATTCAAGATAGTATAGTTCATTGTGTGTATAATTTCTGTTAGTAACTGAAGCGGCCTTAAGTATTACTGGGCACTTGGATCTGTAGCTAAGATGAATCATATGATATGTTATTTCTGAATTTTGAGAGTAATCACTTGTAGCTCTTATGATATATAGCTGAACATGCTCTCTAGATCGCTATATTGAAACCATGATAAAGTTTATCAGAGTTCAAAGCTCTTAAATTGTGCTTGCCACTGATCCAGATTAAGTAATTGGCAGGTTTTCCTGTGCTTTACATCAATGTATGTGAGCTATTTAGTTAAATCTATTTATCATTTCCATGGGCTGCAATTGCCTCGGAAAGTAAGGTGTTAAAAACAAGTAAAGAAAAAGAGAAGGAAAAATTTTTTTCATGCACCAAGATTAAGTGGGATCTTGGTCCTAAAGTAGTTTTGGGTTATTACCATTGTAACAGATCTTTCCTGTCAACTGATGTATGAAATCCTTCTTGTGTTTCCTCATTTAATTCTTTAAAAGTTACAAGTGATTTTACTCTGCCATTGACAATTGAAATAATGTTCTAGCTTGAAAAAGGTTTGCTTGTTGCTAGCAGCTTATGAACTATACATCTACTGCATAGCAATCAACCAAGTGCTTAAGTTGGTCATAGAAGACGTGCAGATGGACACTAAATGAATAATCTAATGGTTCAGTTGATAATCCATGTGTGAATAATCTACGTGTGTTGGTGCTTTTACTGCATTGTACGGTTTTTGTTAGCATGATGGAGCTTTATTGTCGCAATGTTGGATTAGTTGAGAATCTAACAGCGGCTTGATGGGGGGTGCATATGGCTTCTTCAATGCGTTTGTTTACCTATCTGACAATTAAGATTGATGAATGATATAAAAATGATTTATGTGCATGTGTTTTTTATGCTGTGACTAAAGAATTTTGTGGTGTTTTATGTTGTGAAAAGTTGTGCTTGCTAACTGTACTTCATGATTTTTTGAGAATTAGAATGGAAAATAAGTTGTCTGGTTCTTAGTTTTGCATTTTTAAGTTGGTCTGCAATTGAAAAGACTGGAAAGAAAATCTCTGCTTTTGTTCTAACTTTATCATCACTGAATTTATGTTTTACTATTAGGTTGTCGAAAGTGGGGGGAAGAACATAGAAGTTGCTGTGATGACAAAAGATGGCCTTCGGCAGCTTGAAGAAGCGGAAATTGATGCAATCGTTGCTGAGATTGAAGCAGAGAAAGCAGCAGCAGAGGCAGCAAAGAAAGCTCCTCCAAAGGAAACCTAGATCTCCTGTAGTTCTTATCTATCACCTTGTACCGAGTGATTCGTTTCTTCCATGCTGCATCAGTTTGTTATGTTTAACTATTATTTCTTCATTAAAGCAACACACCTTATTTCAAGACTTAATTTCTCGTCTTTCTCTAATGATGGTAGTTTTTGTTTGGTAATTAGTTATTGGATATATTGAAAGTTGCTTTATTTGGAGCTTAAATGCTTTGGTTGATAACTATGGATCTATGCTTGTGACAGTTTCCCACTTGTAAGGTAAGCTCTCATGCATCTCTTATTCTGAACCTGATAGGTTTGGATAAGTTATGAACCATAGGGTTTATTCCAGTTGGACTTTTGACATTTCCTTAGAAAACTGTGTTTCTTCTAATAAAATTATTATTAGGTAAGAAAAGGTTCATTTTCTTTCTATAGAAATATGGTTACTGTGAACGATGCTATTTGTTGTTCAGTAAAGAAATCGCCTTATGATGGGTAGGGGTCTCGATCTCACCGATGGCTTAGCCCATGGGCATGAGTGGAAATACAAACCATTTTGTGGTCATATGCAATATAGTACAGAACTCCGGTTTCGTGCCATTAGGTTTTTAATTTGATAGATAAAACGACCTGAGGTCAGGTTCCCAGCCTTATCATGTTAATTTTAGATGCATAATGAAAATGCCTAATTGGTCTGATTCTTTTAATTAATTTTGTCAAAATTTTCAACATTTTTTAAGTGAATTATACATATAATTCTTTTAATCTTTTTGAATATAACAGTTTTTAACATCTAAACATGTTACATGTTTAAAAAATAAAAATAAGGTGAATTTTACAGTAACGTTTCCAATGATGTTATGAAATAACTTGGTCTAATTTAATGGTAAATAATAACTTTCATATAATCCAATGATATCTAATTTTATCTAATCTAATGGTAAATTATTAATTGCGGCATTGTCGTGTAATAATGTAAACGACACTGTAATGTTTACCAATAAATTTATGAACTAATAAATATATGAATAATACTTTTAAAAAAATATTATATTAGTCCAAAATTTTATTCACCATATTTAAATTTTTAAAAAATATTTTAAAATTCATAAATTCAGTAACTTTCATATAAAATCATAAATTAAGTTTTTTTTACAGCATATTAGAATAGTAGAAACCAAAATAAGCTATACCTAACCTAATTTTTTTTATTAAATTTACATTTTTATCCTATTTAATTAAATTGCATTAAAATAAAATATTCAAAAATAAATAAATTAAATAAATTACATTTAAATAAAATATTCAAAAATAAATTAACTTTGTATTATATGAATTTTAATTGGTTTAAATAGGTCATATGTTATAATTGGACACAAAATGTAATTAATTAAATGTGTTATACATTATCATTATGAAATTACATTAATCAACTCTTTCATACATTAATTTTTAAGGCGTCGGAAATGGATTGTTTCTTTTATGACATAGACCACACACATGGTGTGTATGTGTGTGTGTATATATATATATCTTTGCTTTATTTTTTAAAATTTTTTTGAATTCTAGAAGTAATAAATTGTTATGAAAAATTGATCATAATATAATTTTATGAGTTCTAAAATATAATAAATTATTATTACAAAAGATTAAAAGTGATTTATTAAAATTATTATATTGACGTTGAATTGGTGTTACTTCAATTATTTTATAATATATAATCTTATGATGTAACAAAATAACATTTATTATTCTTGAATAATCAAAATATTATTTCATGCTTTGTAGTTATTATACATGGATAAAGATTTTGATTTAGAAATCTTTATTTATAAAATATTTCATATTTATCACTAAATTGGTATATATATATATATATATAATATTAAATTATTAATCAAATTATATTTTGTTCTGATCATAGTTCAATTTTGATTCTATCTCCGACGCATGATCTTTTACTTTGATCGGATAAAAAATCAAGTTAAGTTTTAAAATATTGATTTTAATATAATTTTAAATAATTACATGCTTTAATTTATATATATATATATTCATTCACATATGCTTTAATTTAGAATAAATTACATAATATAATTATTATTACCGCGCATGTCACTGAAAGTTAATTAGTATTAGTCAGTTCCAACAACTTGCACCACCCATTCTTGCCTCTTAACCCACTGAAGAGCATCACAGCAATGCCACACCCTCCGTGCATTCAACACTGGCGAATCCTCGCAATGGATCTGTTTTGAATCTTTCCTATTTGAGCTTTTCTGTTAAGGGCTGTTTAAATCATTAGTAACGACTTATTTTCATTTTTCTAGCTTTAAGTACTATTTCTTTTAGCATTTTGAACTTTGTTGGTTGCACCATTTATTTGGATTCCTCGTATAGAGGTTAATCTACAATGAATCGTTATATCAACTCTTATCAAATTATAAATCTAATATTTCTTTTTTTAGATTTACCATTTGTTGAGTTATATATTTATAATTTTTTTTTTAAAAAAGAAAGGACAAAAAATCCATAAAATAAAAATTATCCTAAAAATCTTTTGCCTCTCCTTCCCAAATGATAAAACGTATTTTTCCCCTCCTTCCGATCTTATATTTTTTTTTAACTTTAATAATATCACATTTTTTTCAAAAAAATAATATTTAATTTATATTATATCCACATAAAAAGACTTAATTTATATAATTAATTAATCATATAGAATGACAAAATTTTAAAATTAATATATAGGTAGAGATTGATAGAGTTATAACAAATAGTTTTTAGAGAATTTTAAAAACTAACTGTTTACGCCAAAATAATTTTGATTTAAATCCATATAAATTATGTGGCCCAATTCTAATAAAAATCTCATTTGTTTGGCCTAAATTCATAGTATATTTTTATAGCGCATGACACATGAAGCTATTGAGTCTGTTGCTAGACATTCCAGAATATTATGTAGAGTTAGTAAAATGTAATAAATATATTAGTGTAGAGTGGGAAGCAAGTCTGGCAGTTGAGGGAGCAGAGTGTAGACAAAGAAGGAAATACATATAGATGAAAATGGGTAATTAATTCTAATCGTCACTTAATTATAGGTCAAATTCTACTGTAGTCATTTAAAATCAATTTTATGGAATTTGGTCATTAAAATATTATTTTTATTTCAATTCACTTATTCCAGTAAAATTGAGAATTTTTAGAAGTTGAATCTTAAGAGTAAAAATTTTTAAATGGATAAAAGATTAATTTGGCCTTAAACTTTTTTAAAAAGTTAAAATCAATTCAAATTAACTTTTTGAATTAATTCAACACCTAAAATTGATTAATTTAATACCTAAAATTGGATTCAATCTATCATAAAATTCAAGTTTAGATATTAAATTAACTCAAAAAATAATTTAAATTAATCTAAACTTCTTGAAAAAATTTTAGGGGCCAAATTGGCCTTTAATCCATTTAAAAATTTTTATCACATGACATTTCAACTATTGAAAATTTTCAATTTTGTCTGAGTAAGTGAATTGAAATAAAAATAATATTTTAATGACTTAATTGCACAAAATTGATTTTAAGTGACTACAATAAAATTTAGCCTATAATTGACCATTGATATTAATTACCCAACGAAAACTTTAAGAACACTTGATCACTAAGCTTATGAAGTACTTAGCAAATTTGATGAGTCTATAAATAGAGAAGCTAAATTAATAACAGTCAAATCAAATATCAACAGATAATCTAAATCTAAAGACAAATCAATTATCAATTAGTTTAAAAATTTTAAGCTTCCTTTAGTTACAATAGTTATTTAGGCTTCAAGTTTTCAACTAACAATTATTCCTTTAACTTACATATACTACTTTTCAGCATATAATTACTTATTTAGCAATCAAGTTTTTAATCTTTGTGTTTATCGTTATTAGATCATCAATTTTATTTTTTATTTTCTAAATTCGCAGCTCATTGATTACTACAACTTTCTTTTTAACTCATTTAATTCGCATCATTTTCTTGAGATTTAGTGAAATTGTATCAGTGGAGTTAAGAACTCAGCATACTATAGTGTTTGTGCAATCTTTTAATTCGAGGTAAAAACACATTTATTGCATTCACACACACTAATTGAGGTTTTACGCTTCTAATATGCTCAGTAATTGCAATCACATATGAAAGGACCAAATTGGTGTAAATATGTTTTTGGGCACACCCAGTGGAATATAACTCACTATGATGTGTGAAAAGACACGAAGTTTGATGGGAAAAGACATAGTCAGGTCTCATGACTTGGAGGATGTTCCTACAATAGTAAGACATGGAATTTATGTTCCTTAAACGGTGGAATAGTTTAGACATCAATTTGAGAGAAATTTAAATCCAAGACGAGGAAGTTCGATAATTTTCAGTAGGACCTGTTATTGGGGAAGATAATGTTCCTATAATTGAGAATGATGATCTTTCTGTTAGGCACATGAGAAGAGCAACATGATAAGTTTCGTCGGATGAGGGAAAAACGACATGGCATAAGGACACGAGAGTACCTAGGAGCATTTTCCTCATGTATGGAATAATCTCTGACTAAGGTATTTCAGAAATCGTAGGCAATCAAACTCACCAAACTTCGATCCATCTACAGCCTAGAATTGAAAGGGATATTATGTCTAGGCCTACTGGACAAATGGTGAAGGCGCTCGATGGGCAATCTAAATGGAATTCTTACGTTAGCATCAATAGAATGAGGAATAATTGCAAGGAAGAAAATCATAGGTTTGCTAAAGCTCCACAACTTAACGGTCGTAACAATAGTAAGTCCATGGCTTTTCAACAATTCAATGGTCTAAGCCTCTACTGTGTAAGATAGATCTAATTTCGCAAGGAGTTTCCCAAGAAGCAGTCCCTGGAAATTGAGTTCTTAGAGGCAACATTCCTCACATTAATGTTGATGCAGATGTTATGCTGGAAGTGATACAAAAGCTGTATGGATTAGCCTTTCACTAGATTGATTGTCCTAAATTTCATAAATCTTATCCTGAGTATATTGATCAAGATAATCCTTACCCAAGGGAATTTCATAAATCTTATCCTGAGTATATTGATCAAGATAATCCTTACCCAAGGGATTATCATATCTCTGAGTTTTCTTTATATTCCAGGCGAAGGTGGATAGTCATATGTTAAGCATACTGCTAGATTCACAATTCAATATACTTTAATAATTTTGCCAAGTACAAGCTGAGGCCTTTTTTCAAATTCGCTTACTAGAACTGCCATTACTTGGTATTCTACACTCTGGAAGAATTCCATCCACACTTGACAATAGATAGAAGAGTAATTTCATATATATTTTTATAGAGCTCAGCTAGAAATCGGTATTGCAGACTGGTGAAGAGCAACTTAAAAACTTGGAGAAATAGCTAACTTGTTCATTGCATGATTCAAAAGGTTGAGGAATCAGTGCAACATATTCTTGCCTGAACCAGAATATGTCAAGATGGCGCAAAAAGGCTTATTGAGTTGCGAATATAAATTTTTAGACATGAAAAAGTAAAATATACTTGTGATGAAAATAAAACTAATATTTCCTAGAATTTATCAGTAACAAGAAAACTATTAAAGCTTTGTATCACAAGATTAACTTTAGTATTGTTACTCATTAATATATTATTATTATTTTTTATAAATTTCACTAATATCAATATTAATAGAAAATATTAATTTCTTACACTAATTTTTAAATAAAATATATTCAACTGTATCCAGATTAAGTGTGGCACAAGTCAACAATACATTGATAATACTTGTATAAATTAAGAAATACAAATTTAAAATAATTAAAATAACAATCTATGTATCTAATTCAAATCTTTTAACTATATATGCCATAAATAAATCGTATAAAAAATTATTAGTCCTACTTTCCAAAATTGTGTTAATAAGTGATGTTTATCAACCATACTTTCAGGGACTCAAGTCCATGTGTTCATTCATGGCCATAGTATCCTATATTGTTGGGTCTTCATTCCTATCTTGGACTTGTTTCTCTGTTTTATATATCATATATTAAAGTCAGCAACCAAACTTACACACCCCAAGCCATTTGGTTGTGTACATGACTAAGAACCTACGGATCCTTACTTCAACTCCTCCATCCCTACTGTAATATGACAAAAAAAAAAAGTCATAATCAAAGTTGAATATATTTTTTTTATTTTGAATCAATTGTCCTAAATAAATTAATAATAATGAAAAAAAATACATGGGAAGATAGATTTCAATATTGAAATGATATGATCAAAGAGAAAGCCACCATGGAAGTGATGCTGTAATACTAACCCTTTTGTTTGGAAAGAGTGGAAAATGGGAGAAAAAACAAGAAAATGATACTTTTATTCTTCTTTACTTTAATCTCAAATTTGAAAATCAAATATACTTTATTATTCATTTTTATCTTCTTTAAAGGGCAAAAGAATAATTTCAATTAATTATATTTTTCTAAACAATATAAAATAATATTTTTAAATTCTATATATGGACTCACTTTTTAAATCCTTTCCTCTCATTTTCAATCCTCTCATTTTCTTTTCTCATCATAATTTTTTCAAACAAAGGGTAAAAGTGATGTTCTTCAAATTCAAAGGAAATTTCAAAAAGGATGAGTAATAGTGACATCAAATTGGAAATTGGAAACTCGTTACCTTGTGGTTTGGAACTTGGAAAATTTATAGTCAATGATTTAGATTTTGTCTAGTCCAACAATAATCAGTGATTGGTTCAAACGTCAAAAAAAATGTTAGAAAAGCAGGTGATATATACTTTTATCTCTCATAATTCTTCACCTTCTGCGTTAAAAGTCTTATTAAACTTTAAATTTAGACATACCATATCTTAAGTATCTTTCTTTTTCTTTCTTTCTTTTTTTTTTTTTTAAAAAAAAAGAATAAATATACGTTGAAATAAACCCTAAAAGTTTGCTGACTTGGCTATGGAGAATCATTCCTAATTTATTTCTCCAATATATATATATATATATATATATCCAACTGTAGGGTTAGACAACTAGGTGTGTGTGTGTGTCTATATATATATATATTTGGAAATACCCTATTCTTGAATTATAACTTATGCCTAAGAATTTAACTTAATACAATGATAGAAAATATACAAATAATCTATGTTATACGAAAATTTTAATTAGGTCACGTTTTTGCATTTTGAGCATGTTTTCATATTTCGAAAATTCTGAATTTTTTCACATATATTTTACAAAATATTATTTGCTTATGAAAGATTTCTCGTTTTTTCATTTATCCACATTTCAGTTTCTGTTTTACATAGCAAATAGTTGAATGAGTAAGTCATTGATCCAATAAAACAATCAGTGATTAGTGGTGAGATACACTATTCTAGAAAAGTCATGTGGTGGTAATTTAACTCGAACCGTTCTGGAACCAATATTCATTTTTCGACATATATATACACACTACTTTAAGATAAAAAAAAAAAAAAAAAATTCTTACCTCAATGCTTCTGACTGAAGTAATCCGTGATCCATTTTAATTTACACCTCGAATTCAAAGATGATTATAACCTGAATGATTTGAAAACTTAAAAATCAAATATAATGATAATTTAACTTGAACGGTTCATTTAATAAAAAATTCAATAGGATTTGACTTAAAATTATTTTAAATTAATTTAATTTAATATGTAAATATTTTTATAAATAAATATTTTTTAAAAATAAACATTATGAATGATTCTAATTGATTTAAAAGTCAAAATTTAACTCGATATCTCTTCAATATATTAGATTAAAAATAATTTATTAAAAAATTTCTACATAAATTCAATATAATTATGATAATAATTATAGATAAACTAATGATATATCATGTTTTTATGAGAAATTTTTTTAGTGGAGATTGGATTGGTGGTGTTGAGGATTTGTGAAAGACCCACAAAAGCTTGCCATTGGGACAGCTAGATAATGGCGGACCTGTTGGAAAGTTGGTTCCTTCATAAGGTAAGGTGGTTGGTACTTCTCGTTAGCTTCAACATGTCTTGAACCTTATTTCCTTGAGGAATTCTTGAGTATTGCCTCCTAAGTTCCTTGAGACTTTTGGCTAAAGTATCAGTTTCTTCACCTTTGAATCTCTGGCGATCAAGTGGCTCGGGAAGATGGTACCCGTCATGCGTCTCTTTTCTTTCATCATTTTCTCTTGGGAATGAAAGAATGATCTCAAATATTTCTATGGAATATTGAAATGAAAAGCTGAAGAAGCAGTAAAATTTTCACTTTAGATCCCTAAGATAGACCCTGTGGCAGTTATCTAGTCTCCTTCAATAGCTTGGATTTGGACTTCCTCTTGGGGAATCAATCATTGTTTGATATGCTCCACCATCTGGGGAACTTGTTCGCTAAGACCTAATAACTTCTTTTACTCAGACGCTTGTTTTTTAAGGCATCATGATTACTAGTAACACCGTTGAACTTGTGCCACATGATATTATTGGTATTTTTTTCATATTATATCATATGTCAAAATAATAGAACTCTATAGTATTTCAAAACTACCACCTTTAGTATCAGGTTGTGCAACCATTTCAAAGATATGGGATACCTCAACTATTAAATGCTTTTCTTTGATTTAGCGTTTTTAGAATTGGATCAAATCGATTGTTCATATTGATAAAACTGTAAATTGATAAATGATTTGATTTGATTCAATATAAAAAATCAATCAAAATTTATTAAATTTGAAAATTGAATCAAATTGGTTCAATATAAAACTAGATTCATTGATACTAACTTCATTAAAAGTAACAATAGTGCCTTATGAAAATAGAATCTTGAGGACCAAAGGAGCTCAAGAAGAGAAATAACTTGAAGAATAGTATAATTTGAAAAGCAAATAGATTGATCCAATTAATTTTGAGTTGAAAAATTTTGAATCAGATAAATTTTAGATCATATTTCTTTTCGATTGGATTGGAATGAATCACTTTGGACTATAAGTGATTTGAATATTGAATCATTAAATTAAGATATAGAAAGATATTTAGGTTATTTTAGATCATTTTTAATATTTTAGATAAAGTCATTTATAATTTTGACTTTTAAATAAAAATATTGGATACATTTGAAATATTTTTATAATCTAAATTAGATCAAATTTTTGTTAATTTAGATTGGGGTAAAGTCAAGTCATTTTGAATTTGGATCATCTCAAGTTTTCTTCTATATTAAATCAAGTTTGAATTATTTTTCCGAATAGATTTAAATTGAGTAAAAAATTATCTTCTCTAAATTTGAAGAATAAAGAAAATTGCATTAATAGTAAAATAAAAAATAAAAAAATTAATGGAGTTTTTCCTGATAGATGTTTTTTGTACCATGGACTCGATCCTCTATGACAGTAGTGCTTAGAGGTGAGCACAAGACGGGATGGTTCAGAGATTTGAAATTTTTTGGAACCGTCTCTAATTTTCAAGCAACTCTTTTTTAAGAAATCAATACCGTCCCAAATTTTCAAGACATTTCAGTTCGGTTCTTAATTCTTTTGATGCGGTTCAGTTCAGTTTGGTACAATTCAGGTGTTTAGTACTTCTAACTTTTAATTATCAATTTTTGTATTACTAAAAAAATGTAATTGTATCACTTTTAAAATAAATAAAAATTATTTAGTATATGTTATTATATTTATATACTAATTGAAATTGAGAAGTTCAATTTTAATAAATTGATTAATTTAGTGAGTATAAAATTTTGATTTCATATCAATTATTAATAATAATTAGTTAAACATTTTATTATTCAACTATTCAATCAAAAAGAGAAATTCATAATTAATGAATAAAATTATTGATAATTTTTATTACATATTTTAGTTGGATGTACCATCTAAATAATTAAATGAAATTGATAAGTTTAATATTTATATTAAAAAATTGATTCATTTTATAAATCAGAGAGGGTGAATGTTATATATATATATATATATATATATATATATATATATATATATATATCT
>CATIWR010023120.1:0-50315 GCA_949677035.1 Omphalea diandra | reverse complement strand
ATATATATATATATATATATATATATATATATATATATATATATATATATATGATACTTTTTTGGTCACAGTCGAGTTTTTTACAACATATTGTTTAGTTTTTAATTTACATCCTCACGTTCTTACCGTCTGGGGAAGGCCGAAGTTGACCTTACTTCATGTGTACAATCTCACTTCCCACAAGCCCTTAGGTTTTCCAACCTATAGGTCATGTACGACTATTATTACCTTCACATGAGAAATTCTTCTCAAGTAAGTGATGGTAATATCATAGTTACTCTTTTCTTGCTACCGTTTGGCAAGAAAATTATCATGTAGATTTTTTGCTTTTCACCTTTTTTTTTATTAGTTAAATTATAGTTTGAACCATGGTTTTTAAAATCGGACCAGATTGATTGATGAAATCGGTAAAACTGAAAATCAGCTAATGGTCCAATTTGATTTCATATTAAAAACCGCCCGTCTAAGAAATCGAAAAAAGCCGATCAAATGCAGGAAAACCGGTCAAAACTAGAATTAGGTCAAACCGGTTTAACTTAAAATTTTATTATTTTTATGAAAAAATTTAAAATTTTTTAAAAAATTACATTATTTTACTCAAATTTTAAATTTTAAAAACTATTTTTTTATTATTTCATCATATTATATATTTTTTCCAATTTATTAATATTGTAAAGTATTATTTATATATATTTTCAAAGAAAAAATAAAAAAATAATTGAACCAAACCGATCAAATCAATCAAATCGAAAATCAGTCAACTAACCGATTCAATCTCCGATCCGATTTTAGAAACATTGGTTTGAACTCATTATAGGACCCCTTAGTCCTTAGTGGCCTAATTATGTTGTTATTATAATTAGGCACCAATTAAAGTTTTCAACTTTGCATTTAAGCAAGTTATCATATACCGAACTGGATTTTTTTTTACTCGATTTAAATTCATTTAAAAAAATTTAAAATTGGACTCAATTTCAATTCAAATTGTAAATCAATTTGATTTAAATTATGAAAAATATTTAAAATTTATTTAAAATTAAGATAATATTTTTATTTTAAAAAGTCAAAATTATTAAGTCTAAAATGTAAAAAATGATATGAAATAATTTGAATTATTTTTTATATTTGATTCGATGATTTGAAACAATTCAATTCAAACTTGCTCAAACAAAAGACATAACTCAAAAATAACTCAATTCCAAATTGATTCAATTTAAATTTATCTAATCTCACTCATTTGCGAACTCTATCTTGTGTCGTTCCTACGTCTACTCACTTTGTGTAAGTTAATCTACTTAATTTTTCCTTTTTAATGATGAGGAAAGAGATTAGCATTTGAGTAGCAAATTGCATTACAAATTCAATATGTTAATTACTCAAAGTAGTTAGAGTACTAATTGTTCCATTAATTATTATTTCTATAAACTGTCATTACACGTAATATATTGCCACTTTCTTCATTCATACGTTTTGTTGCATATCAGATATACAAACTGATCCAATCCTGTCTCCTTTAAATATTTTTAATATATAGTAAGATGATATTTTAAGTTAAATGCATCTGTTTTTGACACACCCTTTTCTTTGAATGGGAATAGAAGCTATTACAGGTGCACAAACCCAAGGTGCAGTGCCAAAAAGCAGGTAGAAAGATCCAGCGAGGATCAAGACACGCTAATAATCACCTACGAAGGACTCCATTTACACTTTGCATACCCATATTTCTTAATGGACCCACTCCATCATCTTCTGAACCCACCATTGAAGAAGCCTAAGAAGTCCATCTCAGAAGCTGAAGACCAACAAACACCTGAAGATCAGGCTCAAGCCCAAGAATACCCATCACATTCACTTGCAAGTGGCACACTTGATGACAGCTGCATACAAGAATCAGAAGGTCCTCAGGGACTGCTTGAAGATGTAGTGCCTTTGATGATTCGGAATCCATCAAGGAATTATGTGTCTTCAAATTCTTCTTATTGTTCTCTTCCAACTTCACCTTCTTCTTTGTCTTGGTCTCCTAGTTATTCCCAATCATGTTTTGAGGTTGGCTTAAACATTAGTATTAGGTAAGTGTACGTTAATTAAGTGAGTCTACAACCAATAATTATTCTACTTCTTTTCTTATGGCCTAGGAAATTTGGTGTAATAATGTAAAATCATATTAATTAATTAACATATATTTTGTTATATACATATAGTATAATTTAGATCACGAGCGGAACACGCCACAATCAGAAACGCTTACAGTAAATAAAAAATAGACTTTAATAGAAATTAAATATCTTAATTGTCAATCCTTCACCTATATAAAAAGGTTAAAAGTTCTTTGCAGGGGAATCTCTTAATTAATAAGAAGATATAAATATTGAAATTTATTATCAATATAAATATTGATATAAATTTATTATCAATATAAATATTGAAATTTTTCTGTATTAAATTTATATAATCAATCTGGTAAAATTTTAGTTGAAATTTGGCCAAATGGATATTCATGTTAAGAAAAATTAATAAAATTTGTATTATAATTTTTAATTTGATGGCAGTGTCATTATAAAGTGTTGAGTTGAAGAACTCTAAATGAAATTACCTCTAAAATATTAATATATATTAATAATATAAAATTTCGATATTATTGCTGAATTTTTTATATTAGGCACTGTAGTAAAGCCTTTTGAATCAGTTTGTTGAATTGATTTATTTACATGGAGGGGGGAACAAGAAATCGGGAGAAAACTGACCATTAGAATTGATTCATCCATTCTTTATAATCACAACACAGCTTTTTATACTATTTAATCTATAAAGAAATTTCAAGCATTCAATTTGATTTATTAGTAAATGTAAGTAAATATAATCAGACATGTTTATATATAATTATTTGAATCTAACAATATTTTATTTTTAATTCTATATTTATATATAATATTATTATCATAATTTTAAAATATTAATATATACTAACCAACTTTTCTTTTTTTAAAATATTGAAATCAAAAATCCAAGTAGAGTGGTTAGATTATTAACTAACACATTTAGATTATAACATATAAATAAATAACTAAAAGATTATTTGTTTATTTTATTTAGGTGTGGTAATTTCCTCTCTATCTAATGGGCTGAGCCCGATTAGAATCCTCGCTCCACTATTGATGTCGCTCGTGTACTATCGCGTTTTATCCCTCGATTTTTGACTTTTTTTCGATTTTAAAATATAAATTTTTACATTATAATTTAGATTTAATGCATATAAAAATACTCTTTATCTTAAAAATATACGTATTATTTATCACACAATATTGGTTGTTTCTTTCTCTCAAATGTTAATATATGCATTAAAAATTTTATATAAACATTTATGAGTTAATTAATATAAACCCCCTGAAATTTACCATAATTAACTTAGCCTTCATTCGATTTTCAACTTTGTATGAAATAGACTATAATGATTATTTATTACATTAAAAATTTATTTCATTGATTCAATAGTCAAATGAGAAAAGGTTAAAAAAAATTCAAATTTTTTTGGAAAAATATATAAATATCTTAGGTGATTACTTTTGCAGTACTATAGACAATTTTAAAACAAGATGGAATCATTATGGGATATTAATATAACACATTAATATATATATATATATATATATATATATATATATATATATATAATATTTTTAGTTTGCAACGCAATACATATGTTATATATTTAGGATATGTGATAAAGTGCAAATTGTTCCATAAAATTTTTTTCATCACATAAAAATA
This sequence comes from Omphalea diandra, assembly GCA_949677035.1. Classification (NCBI taxonomy): domain Eukaryota; kingdom Viridiplantae; phylum Streptophyta; class Magnoliopsida; order Malpighiales; family Euphorbiaceae; genus Omphalea; species Omphalea diandra. The sequence goes on along the minus strand of CATIWR010023120.1, from coordinate 46,547 downwards.
TCTGATTTTCTTCTTCAGCTTAATTTTTTTTTTTTTGGTTCTGGTTATTTTTTCAATCTCGATTCTATATGAACCAATAAATAAAAATATTATTTTAAAGGAATTTAATAAAGAGAGAGCATAAAAATTTGTTTAAAATGAGATATAATACAATGTGCATGTCTTTTTGGCTGGTGGTGATTCAAGTGATGGACTGTTGGGTTGATTTGATATTTCAGGAAGAACTTCACGCCATTGTGTCTCAATATCATTTGATATTTTCCATATATCCTTGTCATAAATAATGGAAATTCTATCTTTATCCTAAATTATTTGCTGGAACACCTATTAGGTCTGAATTCAACAGACTAAATATAAAAAATGAGGTATTGCCTGTTTCATCCTCAACTTTTAGATTTAGCTTGTACCAGATAATATATTTGATAAATAATGAAAATTAATTAGTATTTTATAAATTTCATTTCCTCAATAAAGGTGTAATATTAATTACCAGTGGATTGAAATTTCTTTAAAAGCACCATAATTATACTAAATTGTCTCATTATAATTTTAGGTGTAGCTCTTATAATTTTGGCAAGTTTTGCACCATCCTGTTTTTTTTTTTTCCATAAAATCATTTTATTCCAATAAATGAAATGGATAATAAGAATACAAATGTCTTAATATAAGTGAAAAACAGATGATTACAAATAAGAATACACTGGATAATAAATCTATAAGACCCAGCCCCAATAAAATAAATTGCAATAACTAAAGCAACAACTATGTATGTCGCTTCAAGGTACTGCCGTCATCTCCAAGGTGAATCTTGCCCCGTTATACTAAAAAAAATCAATCATATTCATATGCATGCCCAATCAAATCACACTCTCTGGGAAATAGATGACTGTAAAGCCTTGAATAATTAATTTTTTAACAGATAAAGAGAAGACACAAGTATGAAAGAACCAAATGTTTTAACCTAAAGATATTATACCTCTAAATCACCCATCTTGATAGAGTTTTAATTGAGTAAAAATTAAAATTTTAGATCATTATCTTTTTCTTTGTCTCCATCCTAAGTCAAAGTTAAAATTAACACCATAAACACACAAAAAACATTATTCCTGAATGATTCCAAGCACTCTACTATGGGAGAATAAAATCACTCTACCTTGAGAGGATAAAAAGATTATTTAAAAACAAACTAACTAAGAAAAACTCTTCAAAAAAGGGTAAAAAAACAGAAAGGAGGAGGTGAACTGGTTGTAAATAGCCAAAACCACCTCCTCAAAACCATTTGTTCATGGTTTTGAGAGAAATTTTGAGAGAAAGACAGAGGTGACGAGGCCAGAGTGTACCATCCTATTGATAGATCAATAATACTTTTGATATTTATAATACAAGTGAACATTGTATGCTATAAATCAATTTTTTTTTTCAAAATTATTAATATATGAAGTATGTATTAGGAGTGTATTTATATTTTGCATTTATTAGTGTGGATGTCCAAATTTAGAAGCTACAAAATAGTTCTATAATTGATATTCTTTTCACTATCCAAATTCTAGATCAACTCACTCGATTTGACCATAAGGTAACTTGATTCTGAATCACAAAAACTATAAGTTAGTCGTGCAATTGTGAAGAAATTTATAAATGTAAAGTTATATATATATATATATATATATATATATATATATATATGCATTTAACTTTTATTCGAAAGCAATCACTTTGAAATCTCTACATTGATGAATATTTTAGTTGTAAAGGTGTTGTATGGGTAATACATAGTTTAAAAGTATATTATGTTATTATAAATAATTTTTAAAAATGGGTAATGACAATTACATTTATGCGATTAAAAAAGGATATACCATTATAGAATTTAATAGATATTCCAATAAAAACAATAATGACTAGGTCATTAGATTCTTTATCAAAGATATTATTTTCCAAGAATTCAAGTGTGACTTTGCCCTAAAGGTGATATCAAGTTACATTTGGCTATAATAATAAAATAAAAATTTTTGGATTATATGCATATGGTAATAGAATACAGGAAAAATTAAAATAATACTTAGTTTTTGCTCAAAATCTTGATTTTTCTTTTTTATGCATTTCATTCTGTCATTCATATATTCTCAACATAATCAATAGAAATAACTTGTCTTGAAAAGTCTGAAAAATGATATGTATCACAATAATATTTTTAAAAAATATATAATAATAATTATAGTATAATGAGAGAAAGAAAAAAAATTAGTTATGCCAATCAAGAAAGTGTCATCTTTAGCTCGAGCTATCACATTACTGAATTCTAAAAAATCGACCAAAATATATGGTTAGATCATCTAGCTCTTTTTTTTTTTTTTTTTTTACAAATGCATTATATCACAATATCATGTATTATAGATGATCATTGATTTATATATTCTTTTCACTTCCAGGATTTAAAATTCAGAGTTATAATATAATTATCCTTCAATAAGCAAAGATCGATAATTAATAGCATTCATTTTACGAATAAATCTTAGCATAGTGTCACCTTATGCTTAGAGCATTCACAGTTGTTTACACTCTTTAGAGTTTAATTCATATGTCACATCATTATTCTATTATCCTCACTTTCATTACACTATTCTTCACTATAGATTACACTTTAAAAAGTATAATAATATGAACCCATAATCAAATCACATATTTATTTAATATTTTTACAATATATACCCAATATATAAATAAATTTATTTTTTAGAATATTATATCATTAGTTTTGAAAAACAATTTATTAACTTTGAAAAAATTTTTACTTTTCCAATTTTTGTAATATTATAAAAAATAAAAAAATTATTAATTATCTAAAAAATAATATATATTGGATTACAATAATATCCCAACATATAATAATTTGTCATAGATAAAATAAAATAATCATGCGGGGAATACATGGGAAACAAGGATGAAATATTTGGTGGACATTGAAAATTTGGTTAATGATTGAAATTGGGTAAATTTGGAGGACATTCATAATTTTGCGTGTGTGATTCTATATCAAATAAATTTAGGTAATTTTGATAGTTTTGATTTTGTGAAAAGGAAGAATTTTGATTATTTGTTCTATATTAAAAATCTATATTTTTTTAATGTCAATTTATAGAAAATGGTGAAATTTTAGAAAATTTGAGAAGAAGTTGAAAAAAAAGAGATGAAGTAGGATCGTGAGAAATTAAAAGAAGTAAAATATTTATAGATAAAATTTGAAAAAAATTAAATAAAAGTTACCACTGCAAAGCACTCGTAACATTGTTTGATAAAAGGCTTCAAAGCCTTTTCTTTATTTTTATTATTTAAAAGAAAAATCTAAAATTTGTCAAAGCTAGCAACATTTGGGTCATTCTGTATGTAATAACCATTACACACAGAATGGAGGGTGAAATATATTACACCCTCACTATAGATGAGAGTGTAATTGTGAGGTTTAATGTAAGGGTATTATACCCTTCATGGATGCTCTTATGAAAATATATAAGTTCAAATTAATAACATAATTACTTAAAAGTCAAAATATATGAAGTTATAATAGTGTTACCTTTGAATCAGTTATAAAAAATTTGGAGTTAAAAAGTTAATTTGAATTGTGTTGATTAACAAAATCTCATGCCACTACAAAAACTTAATGATTTAGTAATGAAATTTTCAATCGCGAAAATTATAAATTTCGGTAGCTATGTGACAAAATTTTTATTTTTCTAAAATGCTCATTAGTATAGTTTAATAACAAAACATTTATTCCATCGATAAATCAGTGACATATTAGTAACGATAAATTTGTCGCAAATCTGTCAGCAATTTAAAGACAAATTAAATTTATTGTTGCTAAATTTATTTTTTAAAAATTTGATATAATATATATTCATCGTTAATCCATTACTAAATTTAAATTTTATAAAAAATAAATATTTTTATTATTAATTTATTTAATTTAAAAATTAAAATTAGTAAATTTATTATATTAATAAACTAATTATCATACTTAATTTAGATATAAATTATCAATTTATTGAATTTTAATGTTAATATGTTATCAAATTATTTAAATCTAATTATCAATAGATTATCCTTATTAAAATAAATAAATCACAAAAATTTTAAATTCAACATTAACAAGTACAAATATAGTAATCAATTTAAATTAATTATTTTAGAATTATAAAATTAATAATTATATGTTTTCAATTAATAAAATATTAATAATTATATATTTTCAATTAACAAAATATTAATAATTACATATTTTCAATTAATATAATAATTAAAATAAGAAGGACGTGGTCGTGGAGGAGGAGAGAAAAATGTGACAACAGAGGAGGTGAAGAGGATACAACAGTGGAGGAGAAAGGGAAGAGTAGGCGGTGACAATGATGACAATAAAGGACAACGGAGGAGGAAAAGGTAGGGATAGAAGAGGATGAGAAAATAATAGAGAAAAAAGAAGGTAGAGAAATAAAAGAAAAAAAAGAGAAAATAATATAAAAATAAGGGAAGAAAAATAAATAGGACACAAAAATTTTGGCAATAAAAATTCTCATCACTAAAATTCAAATTCTATTAATAAATGATCGAAAACTCGTGGATTGATGCAAGGAATTATTATTATACTTCTATATTATGAGCAAAATGAGTTGGCAAGAAAGGGGAAAGGGTTTTTTAAAGAAATTTTTTTTAATATGTGAAGATAAATTAGAGGAGAACAATTTTCAAGTGGTGAAAAAGAAAAGTGATAGAAAATGAATATGTGAAATAAAAATCGAGATTATTATAAATATTTCACATGAATTTGATGAAAGATATTTTTAATATAGCAGAATAATTGTAAATTAGCTATTTATATAATGTTAAAATTTTAGAAACAATTTAGTTAATTATGGCAAACCATAGGAGGTTTCTATAATAATGAATCCAATATTTAATGATAACACATTGAATACAATATTTTAAAAATGGATCAAATTATCGATTGAACCGACTAAATTGAAAATCATATCAGTAATCAGTTTGATTAAATTCATGTCGATTTTCAATATTATCTTTTGTTTTTAATTATTATAGATATATCCCTTTATCCTTAATATTTTTATGGCTATTTAAGGTATGTTAAAGATATTTTTTGAAATTTTGTTTATTATTAAATTAATTAAATAAGACCAATCAAATTGGTCAAAACTATTGAATCGAAAATTAATCAGCTAATCGATTCACTGATTGATGTAATTTTACAAATATTGATTAAATTTGAATTTATAATAATATAAAATTATACAAAATAAACTAAAAAAGCCCAATTCTCAACATAAATTAAACTTGAATCTAGATGCCCATCATGCTTTAGAAAAGCCCCCAACTACGTATTCGGTCAAATCCACAATATTTCTCCGTATTGTACATGGACCTGATGCAGCTGTTGTAGAGTGTCAACCCACCACTGACTCTAGACCCAAAGTACCCTAATGACGAAATTACCCTTTTCTGTTATGCGGCAGAATTCGAACCACATGATGGCAAATACGTAATATCAGTCATCCATGTCAGTTTCGAAAAGTAATGTTTTATTATGTGATTGTACTAGAAATCCTATAAATATTAGCATCAAGATCAACAGGTTTTCTCAGTAGTCCAAACAGAGTACCAAATTATAATTTAGGGTTCTTAATCGTACTTCTTGATCAACTGAAACTGAATTAGCTGTCTCTTCATTAATGTAACCATCGTCCATATGATGATTCTTTCAAGAATTGGTCGCTCTCTTTCTCGGTCGTTGTCTCGTTACGCGTTACAACGAGTAAAAGCTCTTTCCTTTTTGTGTTTTTTCTATTTTTTTATCCTCCTGATCTTGATTTCAGTTCCCGTAATTTTTGTTGTAGAGTAATGTGATTGCCAATGGTCATAATGCGCTGGTGAGGGAATCGACTTTGGCAGAGAAAGCGTGCGTGGATGGGGGATTGGGGATTGTAAGAGATTATTTAATAGGTGCTGCTGGTGGAAGGCAGCTTCTCTCCATAACTAACTTTTCTAATTCCAAGTCTATCCGGGAAAACCCTAGGCTTCGCCAGTTCTTCTCCACTGAAGCTCCAAAGAGAAGAAGTTAGTGCCATATATTATTATTATTTTTGAAAAAAATATTTCATTTGTTGGATTTTACTCAGTGTTTTTTTTTTTTTTGGGGTGTGTGTGTGTGATTAATGAAGACTATGAGAATTACTTCCCTAAGGGTGAGAAGGGAATCCCAAAAGAAAATGGGGGCAAGTCTGGATGTAAAGGTGCGTTTTACCTCACACTAACCTTTTGTTTCTTTCATTGGGTTGGTTTTGTTATTAAATTGTGTTATTGCAATAGTTTATTCTTTAAGAAATATGATAGTCTTGGTATTCGATTGTGTGTAATGGTAAATTGAAGCAATGAAGTTTAAGGTGCTTGTTTGCTTGTTTATTTTTATCTTAGTCTTAAGTAGTGTTGTCTGTGTAGGAGCTAATCTATGCATTTTTCTTTGACCTTCTGATGCCAAATGTTTGTCATTTTGGTACATTGCAATGTGATGCAAGAAAATGGAGAGACTCAAGCCTTGTTTATTTTCTTATAGCTTTACCCTTTTGTCTTTCTCTGATTTGATTAAAGTTCTTGCTTTTTTTGAGGAGAAAAGCTTCGGAAGTATGTATGAGAAGAATGTATGTTTGATCAGTATATGTGCCAAATGTTGTCTTTTAGTCAAGGATTACATTGACTTGAGGAGGTTTAAAATGATTTAGACTTCGTTTGTTTCATAGAAAATATTTTCCAAAAACATGTTTTCCGCATTTTCCTTTGTTTGGTGCATCAAGGAAAATTGGTCAACGAAAAATATTTTTCTGATAAAAAAGAAAACTAAATCATTTTACCACTTTGACAAACTCATCCATATGAAAAATAAATAATTTAAACACATATATTTATTATCACTGGTCATCTTTGACTACCGATATCCATCATCGGTTATCATTGGCCGATGATCGCTAGAGATAGGTGAGATTCATAAAAATTTTTATGTTAATATAATTTTTCTTATATTGAATAATAAATAGTATAAATATAAAATATTTATGTTCTAAATTTTGTTATAATCTTATAAATCAAAAAGAAAATTAATATTTTTTGTAGTATTTTTCAAACAGCAAAAAATATGTTATTCAGAAAATGTTTTCCTCAAAATAATATTTTTCTCAAAAAATATTTTCCTCATATGAGTTATTTTTCCTGAAACCAATGGAGCCTTAGTATTGGAAGGGAGAAATGTTTGCCGCATTAGGATGATAATCATATATCAATATAGGACTTAATATATTCTTATAATTAAATGCTAGCATTCAATGTCTTTGCTAGAGATTTGGTTATGGGATAATATATATTTCCCAGATCTGTGATATGCTGGTCAAAATGAAGCAATAATCAGTTGTTAAAGGCCATGGGTCTTCTGGTCTGGGCTACACTATGAGGAGCATCAACTAAACCATGGTGGGTTGTTCCTATGGATTCCAATTACTCTTCAACAAACTGAAATGTGCTACCACCATGTTTCTTTCCTGGCAAAATTTTGAAGCAAATTTCCTGTTTCTGTACTTATACGTGCAGTGAACTTTTAACAACTTTTCCTTTTTTTGGGGGTAATGTTGCAAACTAGAAGTAATATTTTGTGCTTCTACAGATGACTCAGCAGGTGGTGGCGGCGGCAGCAGCAGCGATGGAAATCCCCAGAGCTTTATGAAGCAATTTCAAAATTTTATTGCTCCTCTATTATTCATTGCCTTTTTGTCTTCATCAGCGTTTTTTGGCCCTAATGAGCAGAAACAGGTTAGAATTTTGTCAACACTTTTAGAAATTCTTTTACTTGTATAGAATAGTAAATAACTCAATGAAATCTTCATATTGTTGTGACCTGCTAAGTTTAAAATGAATTGGTCCAAAAGCTTCATATTCTTTTGCTTCTTGCTGCAGTTTGTATTACATTTTGGCATTCATTTTGGAATTGTATAAAGTTTTAAGTGGCCCAACTTCTCTGCATTTTGGTTTTCTATGAACTGATTTGATATCTTAATTTCGTTTTGTTCGGTAATCTTTTTTCTGCTTCTTCTTTTAGACCGTATCCAACCATGGTTGCCAAGCTCTAGGTCTTGCAAAAACTGGCTGCTAAAAGCAGTTTGCTTGTGGCACTGAATGTCTATTAATCATCAGTATTAATCTCATACTTAATTGACACTGAGTCACTGTGGCAGAAACAAAGACCTCTAAGATGAGAGTCATGAGCTTCTCCTTCACGCAGTGCTGTTAGTCTAGCTATATATCCTACAAGAGGATAATTGATGGCACCATTAGATGACAGTAGCTTGTGTGTAATTGTTATCGATGGTTTTCCATTTTAAATTATTTAAAGTATTTGCTTTTCTATTATCCTTCTTGTATTCTTTGAAATATATGTTGATGTAGAGCTTATATACAGAACAAATTATGGAAACATGTTGTCGATCGGTAATTGGGCCCCTAATCATTTCTTTTACATGCTGGAAATCTTAAGTTAACTTTATCCTGATCCCTGCCTTGGCTCCCTTAAGTCTTCTGCTTTATTTGTTCCTTTGTATGAAGAATCTTACTTCATCAGCTTTTTTCTTTAAAGGAAGAAAATCTGACTACATGCCTTATGGTTTTGTTAAGCTGAAGTTATCTTTTTTACCCGTTCCCCTCTTTGTCTAAGCTGTTTACCGTTCTTCAGATTAGTTTTCAAGAGTTCAAAACCAAGCTTCTTGAACCTGGCCTTGTGGATCGCATTGTTGTTTCCAATAAATCAGTTGCAAAGGTGTATGTTAGAAGCTCTCCGAAGAATGGGAATCAAACCAGTGATGATATTGTTCAGGGTCCTAACAATGGTGCCCCTTCCAGAAGAAATGCCAGCCACTTCAAATACTACTTCAATATTGGAAGTGTTGAATCTTTTGAGGAGAAGTTGGAAGAGGCACAAGAAGCACTGAAAATCGATCCCCATGATTATATTCCCGTGACATACGTGAATGAAGTAAACTGGTTTCAAGAGTTATTGAGATTTGCTCCAACTGCCTTGCTTTTAGGAACTCTTTGGTTCACGGGACGAAGAATGCAGAGTGGTTTTGGTGTTGGTGGTTCTGGTGGGCGTGGGGGCCATGGAATATTTAACATTGGAAAGGCACATTTCACAAAAATGGATAAGAATGCCAAGGATAAGGTTAGCCACACATTACAAGCTTCTAAGCAGAAGACATGAGAACAGATTAGCTGTTATCAGCACTTTGTTCTGATGTCTATGTTCATGTTTATTGGGTAACAAGTTGTACAGAAAGTTCTTTTCTATTTCTCTTTCTCTCCATATTTGTTTTATTAATTTGAATCACTATTTACACTGGCCTCATATATTCTATCTAAAATAATGAAGTAAATTGAAATATGATTGGTGTGATAATCTTTATGAGATTTCATATGGTGGTATAGGTATTCTTCAAGGATGTTGCTGGGTGTGATGAGGCAAAGCAAGAAATTATGGAGTTTGTGCACTTCCTCAAGAATCCAAAGAAATATGAGGAGTTGGGAGCCAAAATTCCGAAAGGTGCTCTTCTTGTAGGCCCTCCTGGCACAGGAAAGACACTTCTTGCAAAGGCAACTGCTGGTGAATCTGAAGTGCCCTTCCTATCTATATCCGGGTCAGATTTTATGGAAATGTTTGTTGGAGTTGGACCATCCAGGGTTAGAAGTTTATTTCAGGAGGCAAGACAATGCGCACCTAGTATCGTATTCATTGATGAAATAGATGCAATTGGTCGAGCAAGGGGGCGTGGAGGCTTTTCAGGTGGCAATGATGAGCGTGAAAGCACTCTTAACCAGTTGCTAGTAGAAATGGATGGATTTGGGACCACATCAGGTGTAGTTGTACTTGCTGGCACAAATAGACCTGATATATTAGACAAAGCCCTCCTGAGACCTGGTCGTTTTGATCGTCAAATTACAATTGATAAACCTGACATAAAAGGCCGTAACCAGATTTTTCAGATATATCTGAAAAAGCTAAAACTTGATAATGATCCATCGTATTACTCTCAACGACTTGCTGCTCTTACTCCTGGATTTGCTGGAGCTGACATCGCAAATGTTTGTAATGAAGCTGCCTTAATTGCTGCAAGAAATGAAAGTGCACAGGTTACCATGGAACATTTTGAGGCAGCTATAGACAGGGTAATTGGTGGCCTTGAAAAGAAGAATAAGGTACCTCTGTCTCCTTGGTTCCGCATTTTCCTATCTAATACCAGTGCTTATATGCTGTTTTGTCCTTTTTATCCTCTTATAGCCAACCAATTTGTTAGCAGTGGTCCATAGTGAAAGTAATGTAGTTTAATTTATGGAAGCACATTATGATTGCTCTTATTACACTCTTTTTTAGGCAATCATGTGTGTTTTATTTTGGTAACCAAAAAGAATTTTCATCCAATGGGCTTAATAGAAGCTTCTTCATGTTAAATAAGAATCAGTGACTGCATGGGTAACCAAATTAGTTTTTTTTTTTTTTTCTTTTTCTTTTAGAGAGAGAGAGAGAGGAGAGAAAGAAAAAGGGGGAGGGGGAGGGGGGGGGGATGGTGGGGGTGGGGGGGTGTTATCTCTATCCTTTGGTATTATTTGTTGCTGAATATTGATGAACAAGTTAGTTAAATATGCAAATTAAATTCATGTTGTCTTCTGAACTTTTCATTGCTACAAAATCCTATAACTTGTAAGTCAAAACATGCAGTAGGAAAACCTTCAGTTGTTTTTACATCTTTTGATGACATGATTTGTAGTCCTAAGATTGCTTTTCTTCTTCTTCATGTCTAGTCGCAAATGTTGTTAAGCAATTAACCTGTTCACTATTATGTGAAAGTTGAAATAGAAACCTTTACCTTTTGCTGTACTTAGGTTATTAGCAAGCTTGAAAGGAGGACTGTTGCTTACCATGAATCTGGTCATGCTGTTACTGGTTGGTTCTTGGAGCATGCGGAGCCGTTACTTAAGGTAACAATTGTTCCACGTGGTACTGCAGCACTAGGTTTTGCTCAGTATGTCCCCAATGAAAACCTGTTGATGACCAAAGAGCAGCTCTTTGATATGACTTGCATGACACTTGGTGGTCGAGCTGCTGAGCAGGTGATCCCTCCCATCCTCACTCTCTTTCCTTGATATGTCTTGGTTGATTGGTGAACTAAGACTTATACGAACGTTGAAAATCTTGATCTCAACAGAAGCTTTTACTAGTCTCTTTTTTGGGTAATATTTATAGTAGTCTTTCATGTCATTTACAGTGCAAAATGGCTTAGGTTTGGGATTGAAGCCTTTATTCCAAAATGTGAGCCAAGGATTTGAAGATCATAATCTGTCTTTACAACTTATTGAATGTGGCATTTTTATAATCCTGATTCTGAAGATGAAATGCATACTAGGTATTAGCTTTCTGTATTATATAAAAAATGATCCCTTGGGCTTGGGCTTTGAACATACTGTATATTTCACATTATAAACTTGGTGAGTTTGGGTTGAAGTGTTGGTAACGGGCTGGGTCTGGGACAGGGAGGAAGAGTTATTAGCCATTTCTAGGTTTTGATGGCAAGTTAAAAAGAATGATAATTGCATAAGGTTCTTGTGCTAATGACCAGAAAATAATATAAAATAGTTTACACTACTTGAATTTTGTGTAGTACAACAGATTGAGGACATGATACATAATTACTTCATCTAACTGAAAGTGATAGCTTGATTTTTCTTATCCAGTAACAGTAATTATCAATCATGTGGCATTGTTGCTTGTTTGCCTTCAAACAATGTCTTATGCTCTTTAGTTATTGTGTCTCGCACTTGTAATCTAGAACTTGTTAAGCTAAGATATGTTGACAAATGAATATATAAAATTTTTTCAAGGTACAAGAAGGGCATCATTTTGTTCTGAAAAATCATATCATTGCTTTCCTGAAGCTTTAAGCTGATATGCTCATTTTCCATACGCCACTTTTTGATTTCTGTCTAGAGCTTGTGAAAGGATTCAGTTTTTTCAGCCACCTCTGTCATTATGTGTAGTTTATTCCCTCATGTGACAATGCATGGACATATGTTAAAGATATGAGCATGAGACTAAAATTTTGTTGGAGTATTCCCTTGATAGGTTTTGCTGGGTAAGATATCAACCGGAGCCCAGAATGATTTGGAGAAAGTAACAAAGATGACTTATGCTCAGGTAGCAGTTTATGGTTTCAGTGACAAGGTGGGTCTTCTTTCCTTTCCTCAAAGGGATGATACATTTGAGATGACCAAGCCCTATAGTAGCAAAACAGGTGCGATTATAGACAGTGAAGTTAGGGAATGGGTGGGCAAGGCATATGACCGTACTATTCAGTTGATAGAGGAACACAGAGAGCATGTGGCTGAGATTGCGGAGCTGTTGCTTGAGAAGGAGGTCCTTCATCAAGATGACTTGGTTAGAGTTCTGGGTGAGCGCCCATTCAAGTCAAGTGAGCCCACAAATTACGATAAGTTTAAGCAAGGATTTGAAGAGGATGACACCAAGGAATCCAAAGGAACAACGAAGAGTGGGACCTTGGATGACGATGGATCATCAGCCTTGGAACCACAGGTTGTTCCTGTTTAGCAGTTGAAAAAGATTTGGCTTTGTAAATGGGTTTTCTCAAGCTAATTTGTAAGTTTCATAAAAACATGAACTAAAGAAAATTGTAGAATTCCAAAATATGCAATCAAATTGAATTTATCTTCGAGGACGCTAACACTGCTCCTATTGATAATTATGTTGGATTGATATATATGATCTCTTCATACGAGACAATGAAATCTTTTTCAACTAAAAGCTCTGCAAACAGCATAGCCAAGTATGAATTGCCCTATTGATTTCTAGAGAGCTTTTAGTTGTAATGGGAGTATAAAATATGGCCTTATAAGCCTGAACTTCTGCTTTCATTTCTTTTCTTCTCCACCCCCATCGATTCATGTGATGCCAATTCTTTTTAACATTTGGGCGGTGCCGGTACTAATATTGAACGCAGGAAAAAATAAATGTTTTTCTAATTTCTAGCATCTTTTAATCATTAAGGGCCGATTCTTAATTTTGGACTAAGCTGCAATTTCACTAGTAAAATAGGAGTAGATTCACATGCACGGTGCCCATTATGCCTTTTTTGAAATTTCTTTTTTAATTTAACTTTGTGATGCCTTTGGAGTCATTAGCTCGCCAACTTGGACCTTTAAATACTGTTCCCATCAATGTTTTTGTTGTGGTAGGGTTTTTTGCGATAGTAACATCTGTGTCTTCTACGAAAGCAACAAGGCCAATCTGCATGGAAGTCTCCCAACCTCAGAACTAATTAATTGTCAAAATATTTGGAACCGCGTAAGTGCTTCTACATAATTCGAAAAAAAGAGATATGGACCCTTTATTTAGATAGAACAGTTACCATTGTGTTTAATTTTACAGGTAGCGGATAACAACGGATATCCAAGTGAATGTCACATATACGGGTAACGTGGCACCACAAATTCATCCAAGCAATAAACATGGCAATAATGTTGTGTGGAGCTCTTTGTTTTGAACGTTAATGGCAGTATCTTTCTGTGTGTCTGTGTGTCTGTGTGTTAAAGAAGATGCTTACCCTTTCTTTTGGACACGCTTAACTCGGGTGGATGGGAATCCATATTTGATAGGTTCTTTGGAATGAGACTAAAAATTCCATTAATAATGGAGGTCACAAATTCAGTGGGCTACTTGGAAATCACACTGGACAATATTGTTGCTTTTTCTGTTTTTTTGTATACCAAAAAGCCTGCTCATAATTTTCCAAGTTAATGACCTCCTTGCTGGAAAGCAAACACATGTATAAGGGATATACTCTCCAATAAAAACTAATAATTCAGCACCAATCATTTGGGTTTCCCTTAGAATCCTCCAACTTTCATGCTTTACATGCACAAATTTGTACATTGGGATTGGGATATTGATGGTATGGATGAAATTTTGGTTGGTATGTATATAAGATCCCAAAAGGGTTATGTAATTTGCGGCTGCATAATACAATTCCACCATGATGCACTTTCAGAAAAAAAAAAAAAATATATATATATATATATATATATATATATATAAATTAAAGTCGAACAAAGAAATGTTTTTAATGTTACTTTTTCCTAAGATTTCTAAGCAATTATTGGTGGATTAAATTTAGTGGGATTACCCTTTTGGCATTTTTATAAAAATTATTGTTTAATGAACTTTATAATTGAAGGGTTTTATAATTGATGTTGACAAAGTTGAATACTAATAAATTAACATTGCATAAACCATCAAAGTACAAAATATACTCAATCTGCACAAATAATTAGACGGAAAAGAAATATTTTCTCAACAACTAGAGACTTTGAAAGAAAAACAACAACAACAACAATCTTATAGTTTTACAAGTCAATATTATATATTGCATTATATCAAGTGTTTATAAAAAATCAAATCGATTAGTAAATAGATCAGTTGTCTAGTTTCTAAATCAACCAAGTTAAACGATTCAATGGATTTAATTTAACTGATTTAATGATAAATAATATTTAAAAATGTCATTAAATTATTTTTAAAAAATCATAAAAATATTAAACATATAAAAATATATTTACAAAAACTAAAAATAAAAAAATAATTTTAAAAATCAATCCAAAACTAATCAAATTGATCAGTGATTTAGTTCTTATTTTAACAGATTCGATTAATCGATTTGATCTAATTTTTAAAACACTATTTATGCCATGGAATGAATATTTCTAAGAGATTTATATGTCATATCGTGGACAGAATTTCACCGATTTTAAATTTGAGGTGAAATAATTCCTAAGGGGGCCAATTGCATCCTAGAGTTATATAATTTTGGGGTGAGATTTTGTAAATTCTGAGATATCAAGAGTATAGTTGGTGGAATTTGGAGAAGCATTGGCAGTAAAATTAGTTTTACAATGTTCATTTATGTCCCTTTGCGTGTATGATATTGGTCAAAACAGAGATCATATCAATGAAGAGTTCCATGTGATGAAGCATAGTAGAAAGTGACCACAAAGTATGTATGAATTATTGACCAATTCATTTATTGTTATTGTTATTATTGTGGTGGTTTTATTATTATTATTATTTTTTCCTTTTCAAGAGAAAGCATTGATTCTATTGTATGTGTGAATTATTGACATTGTGAAATGGTATTTTTCGCGTATGGTTCAAGTTTTTGAGGATTCATATAGCAACTTTTTATGATTAATGTCAAATTTTGATATGTTACTAATTAAATCAACCTTTGAGAGTAATACATAGATACTTGCATATGATTACAACCAACCACAAATATAAATTCAATATTACTATTTGAGATTATTTTTTTAATATAAAATTTTGTATGTTTTCAACCTTTAATTTTTAACTAAGAATATAAAATGTAGTAGTTTTTCACCCAATTTGAAAATTCAATTCCAATTCATCTAAAAATTGTGATTCGAATTCAATCTAGATCATAAAGAAACTCAAATTGATTGAAAAGTTTATAGATCCAAATCGATTTGATGTAATATGATCTATAAGTTGACTCTATTCAAAATCTAAAAAAAAATTTAAAGATAATCTGAATTCATTTATATATATATATATATATATATAGACTTAAATATAATATAAAATTAACCGACATAAATCAATCCAACCTGACCCTTTGTTAGATCTCCCTACATATTTCCAACATAAGATCTTAACAAATTTAAAACGTGAAATGTAATTATTTTATGAAAGAATACATATAAGTCCATAGCTCAGTTAAATTGACGTGGTCAAAAAAGCAAACTAACATCAATCTTTCATAAATATTTACTGTTTTCGAATTTAAAAAAGAAAAGAAAAGCAGACCCAATATGTCGGATAATACTATTATTAACCATTAGAAGCAATTAGAATAAAAAATCTAATAATATAATTAAGAAAAAAAAACATATTATCATAAGACTTCATAGCTAACTGTGCATAGGATGATTGTAATCTAAATTAGTAAATACATTACTTTTATTTTTTATTAGCAGTGACAAGTATATCAGATTAGGTTGGATGAGTTCAAATTAATCATTTTTAAATCATTTTTTTAGATTTTAGCAAATTAATAACTTATAAATTTGATTTTTTTAAAATAAAGAAATTAATATTTTAATTTTTTGATAGATTTTAAATATTTCAATAATTTAGACCAAATTAAATTTAAGTCTGAGTGAGGAAGGATCATGTCAATTCATAAATTAACTTAAAAACTTTCTAATAATTTAATTTGAAATTATTTTTAATTTTCTTTCAAATTAGATCTAATTTAAATTACTTTTTTTCAAACAAATTTAAGTTGAATTTTTAAACGATAATAGCAACTGCAATCACAATTTTTTACTCCAGGCATGTCATTTGGTGAACCATGAAATATATTCTCTATCTGTATGCATATATTAAGGAAAAAAAAAACTATATACTTGGAATAGAGCAGAAAAAATTTCATTCTTGATGCAAAATACAGAAAATTGATATTTGCACTTCGGATTTACAATATACCCCTTTTATGATTGATTATTTTCTATTATAAATTATTGTATTATTACTCATTAGATGAATTAATCAAAATGATAAATATCAATTTGAGCTGGCAATTAACTTTTAATCTGCCCAATTCATGTACTGCTCTAATTGGATTCAATTACAAGTCAATTTTCATGCAGTTTTAACAATATATATGTCATTGACATTATAAACTTTTTCAGTATTATTAGAGAGAAGGATTACCTTAACGAAATTCAAGCACTGTCATTCACTTCTAAGTAATCTCATCGATATTATAATTTGGAAAAAGCTAAACATCTCTAAAAAGTAAGCCATCTGTTAAAGAAAAACACCCATAACAATATTCTTCATCATACTAACTCCAACAATATCCTACTGGTGGGACATAATTTGTATACATCCAATAAACGAGAAAAATAAACAAGAGAAGAGTTCGAGGGTTAGTTTATAATTAATCATAATCATGAAAATATCAATAGATTTGCTGAATAATCAATCAGACAATGTTTAGGATCTCCGTTGCTGTAGCTTTCTCAGTCAACCAACCGCCCTCACCTAAGAGCCTCAATAATGTAAGCCAAATTATGAGAATAATAAATAATAACATATGGGGTAATTAATTAATACTAATTATGTTCATAACAAAGATTACCAGAAAAAGGGTCGTATTCATGGTCATAAGCCAGCCCATACTGTTCAAATTATTGAGAGGAAAGGGTTAGAAGTGGTGCTTTCAGAGACCCCAGCCCACCACCACTGCATATATATTTTTTTTTTTCCAACTACGTAACTATCTGTCCTAATTTAAAATTTTATTAAGTAATTAATAAGTGAGAAAAAATTATTTATTAAACAATGGTTTGTTCCAGTTTCTTCCCTTTTTTCCAATCTTTTCCTTACTATATGCAATCCTATGCTCCAATTATTTCCTACCACATTAAATTAATACCATAGAGTTCGTCATTTTGGTTAGTCGTTTTCACCAAATCAGTGGCGGCATTAATGCATTTTTTATATGTTAATTTCTTATGTTCTCACGTCTTTTGTCAGTAATAATAAATTTTTTTCTCCAAAAAAAAGTGATAATAAATTTATTATTTTTGTTCGCAGTCACAAGAGGATACAGATCGAATCTAGGACTTTAAGTAACAAGAGAAGTAATAATAACAAATATTATACATATTTAGTAACAACGAAAATATAAAAAATTAACATATTAATAGCATATTGAAATTAACAAACAATAATTATAAAAATATACTATAATGTCCTCATAAAGGAAAAGATTTCATTTTACGTGATGTTTTAAGATTGCTCATTCTTTCGCTAGGCTAGAGTTAAGGTTAGATGATGAACATATCCGGCTTGTGGATGAATCCTTTTAATGGGTTCATGACTTTGTTTTAGCTGATGTGCCTTGATGGTGTGCTTATTCTTTTTTTCTTTCAAGATTTTTCCCTTTAAGTTTTGTTTGGAAGATTTTTTTAATGAGACAACCTTAGCTTAAATATCTTATGGTTAATGAAGATGATATTTTCTCAAAAGAAAATCACTAAATTACTCTTAAATCTATTATATTAAAACTCATTTCTCACCTTACAAGAGAGAGATATAGTGGCTCAAAAGAAAATTTTAATAAAGACACAAAAAAGAATAAAAATAAAAAAAAATACATAAATGTACATGAATTCTTTAAAATGTCAAATAAAATAAAAAATCTAAAATCTAAAATTTCAAGTAAAATAAAATAGAGAGAGTAAACATATACAAGAAGTTGCTCTACATAAAAAAAAATTAAATATTTAATTTAGTTATTGATAATAGTTGATAATAAATACTTAATTTGTTACTTAATAGATGTTGTTTAAAGTTTTTGTATATATATTAAGGATTGTATTTAATAGATGTTATGACATAAGTAAAAAACTATGTTATCTTTAATTAATTATATTCATAAATTATTGTGCATTCTAAAAAGAAAAGATGAAAAAAATTAATTAATATTTATAGATAATTATAAATGTAAAGTATTATAAGATAACAATTCATTTTTAAAATGACATATAATTTGAAACAGAGGGAGTAGTTTTTTTACTAATAGCTATTATTTATTAATTAATGATTAATAATTATTATATTATGTAAAATTCATTATTGTTGAAATATAAAATGATTAATTAAAGTATAATTTATTATTATTATTATTAATATATTATCATATATTTTGTATTATTTTCTCTTCTAGTTTACTATAAAAATAAAAATCAATAGGATATCAATATATAGAAAAATATTGATTTTTTATGTTTATTATGAAAATTAATTTTTTTGGTGGATAAATATAAATAACAATAATCTATCCAAATATTATTTGCAATATTTGAATGAAGTTTTACTATTTTTGATGAGTTGAAAGTAAAGTGATAATTTAAGAAAAAATAAATTTTATTATTGATAACTTTGAAATAGACAATAAAATTTAGGTGTGGTGTAAAACCAATTAGCCGTCAGCTCAGCTGTTTGGCAGTCCAACAAATAACAACTGCTGATTCTTTTCATATATAAGATGGATTGGCCAGCCTCAATGACTAAACCAAATATCTCCTTAAACAAAATACAGATAAATTTATCATTCGAAAATAACAAATCTATTCCTATTAAAAATTAGAGAGATAAATGAGATAGAACTGTGGCTATTAGCAACATTCTCAAACTAAAATTGAAATTAAAAAAAATTGTAAAAATAAAGAGTATTTGTCTTCAATAGACTATAGGCCAACTTAATTTTGTCATAAATGATTAATGTCAGACCAATTTAAAAACCACTTAATATGGTAAATTGGAGAAAGAACATGCAATAGGTGACGGGTTAATTATTTTGTACGTTTGCTATATTTCATTAAATTATCTCTCATTTTTTAATATTATTTTAATATTATATTAAGTCACCTCTCAAGTTTTCATCATTATAGTAAAAAGCTTTTTCGGTATTAAAAAGATTTTTTTATTAAATTCATATAAGCGTTGAAAAACACTTTTACTATAACGGAGCAAACGTAAGAGTTGATTTTGTATAATATTAAAAAGTGATGAATAATTAAGTTAAATATGACAATTGTTAGGAAATTCAGAATAATTAACCCATATGTGACATATACAATAGAATGATAAGTAACAATAAAAATATAAAAAATAAAAATATTTATAAATATTTAATATTTGAAATTAAATTGGACTAATTGGTGTTTAATTTAATGATAAGGCGAGACTATCCAGTTTAAATCTCACCAATATAATTCACATCCCAATACTAAAAAAAAATAAATTAAACTAATTAATTAGATTGATAAAAATTAAATTAGCCAGATTAAAATCTTACCTTCTTATGTGAACACATCTATCATGTCCCCCAATATTGAATTTATTTAGCAAGTTCACACCTTATTGAATTTCTTATTCAATAATATAAATTATTTATTTATTATCCTTTTACTTCGCTTGTGAAAATACACTTTTTTTTATTTTTTACTCAAACTTAGTAAAAAGAGCATCTATGTTAAGAGATTTTATAATAATTTCTCTATTAATTTTCTATTGCTTCTAGTCTCACTTGATGTGTCAAAAAAATGTTTATCGAAAAGATATTCACATATACAATTATGGAATTAAATCCAATTTTATGGATAAAATGATAAATTCAGCTCATCATATACAAAAGGAAGGATTTATTTAATGTAGAGAGATAAAAAAAAAAAAAGATTAAAATCTATAATAATTTTAATTTAACTATTTAATCTATGAAAATTAAACAAAGTCGGTTATAATTTTAGAAGACTACAAAATTGGTTGATGTAAGGAGATCGAAAGGATGATCTTAGAAGGTTTAAACAAAAATAAAATAAAAAGACCCTATTTGTAGAGTTTAAACTAGAGTCCACGTAAGGCCTAATTGAATTAAAAAAAAAAAAAAAAAGAGTCCATATAAGACCAAATGGTAACTTACCATAATGAATGAGCCAAGGAGGTGCTGGTCCTTTTTTTAAAAAATAAAAATAAAAAAATAGAAGGAGACAATGACTCATTCACTTCATGTTTTTAATGTGTGATATTTTCATATTTCACACTTTAAAACAGCTTATTAGTGAACCAAATGTTAGGTTTTGACTTATGAGTTATGCCCATTAGCAGGTTGTTAGTAAACTATTTAGTGAGAATAATAAAAAAGAGGATGTAGACAAGGTTTTTTTAAAATTTCTATAAATTTTTGTGTGCTCTTTCTCTTCACCTTCGTATACTACTTAAATTGATTATTCAAACTTTTAATTTTGCATTTAAGACTCCTTGAAATAACACAGATCATTTCAAATTTCATTCAAAATTTAATTAGGTCACTTTTTTTAGTTAGATTCAGATTGAATATTCGTGTCAAACTAAAAATTATTATCTCTAACTATAAAATATATAAAAAAAAAAAAACTAAGTATACCAAATTTTTCATTAATTAGAGTGGTAAATGGGTTAAATAATTTCATTTTGAATTGAATTATTTTTAAATCTAACTATTTTAGAATCGAGTCATTTTTAGATTGAGTCAGATTGAGTTTTGAATAGGTTTAAATTACTAATTGATTTTGCATACAAAAAGAATTTTAGTTTGAATTTTGAGTTTACACTAAAAAAAAAATGTCATATAGATTCATTTAGTGTTCACTTTTTTTTAAAGGAATATTGATTAAAAAAATCTAAATTTTTGCGAGTTTCGACTATTACGTTCAAACTTTTAGATTTTGGCTCGTTTAGCCAAATGTGCAATCTTTTTGATAATTACATCCAATTTGTAATTTTGGTCAAAATTAAATGACATGTCCCATAATGTGGACAACACATTAAATTGAATTTTACAAATCTAATCTAATGTGTCATCTATATCATAAGATGGTCATTCATTTTTTACCAAAATTACAAATTGAATATAATTACTAAGAAGTCTACAAATTTGATTACATTGGTCAAAATTTAAAGAATTAGACACAATGGTTAAAACTCGTAAAAGTTTGAATTTTTTTTATCAATAAGCCTTTTTTTAAATTATCCATTTAGTTTATTTATTATTTATTCGATATTGATGTCCACTATTCTTTTTTGGAATGTCTCAAAATGCATCCCACTTTCATTAAATAAAAAATATTTACAATCAATCTTTCTAATTTACCCTTATTAATGACTAAATTAGAAAAATATATTTATTTTCTCATTAAATATAATTGAAGGCGTGGATAAAAAAAATGTACAATATGTGAGTTGACAAAAAATTAAATTTTTTTAAATAACGTGAAAAAATAGAATATGATAATCTTTGAGTAAAATTTTTATTTTTATTTAAATACTTAATAAATTAAATATAATTTATTTTTTAATTAAATAACTACTTAAAATGAAAATGAGCAATTAAATTAAATTTATACAAAATTAAAATAAAAATATACTTAATTTTAAATATTTTAATAATTTAAATCGGATTTGCATAGGAAAAAGATTTTGAATCAAATGTCAAGTTCACGCTTAAAAATAATAGTTCGAACAAAATTATTTGTTATTCACTTTTAAAAAATATATTTTAAAATGTCATTTGGATTCTTCATTATTTATAAAATATTTTCTCATTTATTAAGAAAAATATTTTTCTTTAAAAATCATTTTTTTGTCGGATAAATTTTCTATAAAAAGAACTTGATTAAATTTTATTTATTTTCATTTGAACACTTGATAAACTAAATAATTTTTTTTAAAGCAAATGACTACAAATAATGAAAATGACCAATTGAATTAAATTCATATAGACATGAAAAAAAGAAAATATTTTTATTTTAAAATAATTTTTTAATATTTTATTGATCTAAATCAAATTTTTGTAAAAAATGAATTTCAAATCGGGTATGGGTCAAGTTTCGAATTTATCCTTAAAAAAAACAATTTAGGTCAGATAGGGTCACATTTGTTATTTGCTTTTTTAAAAACTATATTTTTAAAATGTTCATATAGATTCTTTATTATTTTATTAAGAAAAATACTTTTTAAAAAAATAATAAAATGGATTTTACATAAATAAATCTTGATTAAAATTTTTTGTTTTTATTTAAATACTTAATACATTAAATATAATTTATTTTTTTAAAACAAATGACTATACATAATAAAAATGAGCAATTGAATTAAGTTCATAGAAAATTAAAAATAAAAAATATTTTTTAAAATTTTTAATTTATATATTTGTAATAATTTGAGTTGTTTGGGTCTATCTACAAAAAAGGATCAATTTGAATTGAGATATGGGTTGAACTTCAATCAGCTTAAATTTGATCTAAAAATTGTTAAATGACTTGAAATTTTATTTCCAATCAAATTAGATTTAGATCAATTTTTGGAACGAATTTAAATTCGAGTTAGAAATTGTATCTCTAATTTCAGATAGAAATGAAGTAGGAATGTTCTATATACGTTAGTCCTATATTTTATCAGGATACATCACGTTAAGTTTGTGCCAACATAAAAACCTACACTTTCTTATAAAGTGCATATATATATATATAATTTATTTATTTTGGATTATTATTTTATATTATAATAAATACTAAAGTTGAGAAATAAAGTCAGAAAGCATACACCATGGTTAAGTTGCCAGAATACCTCCTCCAACTCAGGAAACAACGTTAATTAGAATTCTTACAGAAATAACGTAGGGAAGAAAGAAAATAAAAAGAAAAAATAAAATTTATCTTATTTTATTTATTTTTCTTTCTCATGTTTAGATAAAATGAAGAGAAAGGAAAAAAAAAATTTCCCCTATTTAGAAAGCAAAATATGGAAAGAAATGAAATATTATTTCATACGTTTCCTATTTTACTATTTATTGAAGAAATCAAAATTATTAAAATAAATTAAAGAAAACAAAAAAGTTATGGGTATAATTATAATTTTATAAAAACTCTTTCAATCTCTCATAATTTCTCTCTATTTTGAATATAACATAAAAGAGGTAAAATAATATTTATTTTCTTTCTCTATTTTATTTTTCTTCCTTTTTCAAATAAGAAAAAAATATTTTTTTCTTTTATTTTTTACTCTTATTTTACTTTTTTTTCTTATATTTCCTCCTCCCAAACAATAGATTGTTTCGCAGGAAAACATGACAAAAGTTTGAAAAAACAGTGGAACTTTCGTTGCAGAAACTAGTATACGTACCTTGCAAGAATTGCCTTACTATTATTGTTGCTCTACGCCATAAACGTAGATTCGTTAATGTAACTGGTTTGTGATAATCATAGAGAATAACAGACACGTGGGTTCTTGTCTTCTCCTGCAATAGTGGCTAAGGATCACCCCAGCAATCTGGCTGCTCTGCTCTTACAAGAAATTATCTTACGACATTAAAGATAGACAGACACCTCAACCTCTCATCATTGCTTGTTGCTTCCTCAGTTAATCTTCTATTTTTGCTTTTAAATTTACCAAATTATTTGGGCCATGAGTTAAAATTTCTCTCAGGTGCATGATTGATCATTATTGGGGAATGATTGTATTCTAGTAAGATCAAATGGACTGAGAGTATATATTAAAATTATTGTATTAGGCTCAGAGATGTGCACAAATCACTTTTGAGGACTTGTCCCTTATATATACATGACACACACACACTCGTGTTTGATATATATAAATTTTATATAAAATTTATTTATAAATTTATGTTTTATCGGTTTGATATAAATAAAAATTTATTTAAAATTTTTTATTAATTTTTTGAAATTGATTATAATTTAATCAAATTTTATCAAGATGAATTCTAAAATCAGTGAATTTTTTTTATTATGACAAAAATACACTTAGTTAGCTCTATTCTCTTTCTTTCTTCTTTCGCTACTCTATTTCTCTTTTTTCTTGTGGTTTTTTATATTTATAAAATTTTTTAAAAAATAACATAAAGATATTTTTGTAAAATAAAATATTTTTTATTCAATTCTACACTTAAATCAAACAAAAAATTTATTTTATTTGAAATAAGTTATATTTTTATTTTATAGTATGTCAAACATAGAAATTCATTCGCAAACGAATTTCTATGACAAAATTCATTTGTAAATGAAATGAGTTTTAAATTAGAATTAAATTAAACATAACATTAAGGTTAAAATCAACTCTATAAATATGGTACATTGAAAATTCTACTCAACTAATTAAGTATGATCTCCATTTTTTTTTTATTAATACCAAAAAAACAGAATATTTTCATCAATATTAATTTCATACATCCCATCGAGTCAAATTCGTGATTACTTTTAAGTATGATAATAGAAATATTAACGTTGCTCAAATGCATGCACCGAATATGATAAATATCTTATAGACACATAACGTGGAAGCAATAAAAAGGCATACCCTTTTCTTTTTATGGGATCAAAAGTTTTCTTTTACAAAGTACTTCCAAGTACGGAAGAGAATTAGGAAGAAAAAGGGAAATTATTAGGCGGATTTTTAATCTTATCTTATCTCATCAATCATATCATTGATCCTTAACACAGAAGTAATTCATAAGATGTGCTCCAGATCAACACTTGTCCTCAATCAATAAAAACGCAAAAAAAAAAAAAAAAAAATTTATTATACGATAAGGATATTCAGACTCAAAATTTCATTATTCCACTTTTAAGATGTTAGCGTTTGACCTTTGTTTTTTTTTAATCCACGTAGTTTTAAGATAGATCGCTAAATAGAAAAGCAAAAATTTGTGACTAATAAATGAATTACAATTCAAATAATTAACTATATAATTGTTAATAATCAATTTTTTGATTGAATTTTTGGTTTCCATCCTCATATCTGTCTTTATTAGGAGATTTTAAGGGTTTTTTTTTCACTGTGTTTTATGCTTTTATTTTAAAAGTTTTATTGTGATTATATGATTTATTTTAGATTTATAATTGAAAAATAGTTGAAATTGTGCAAAAAGATTAGATTAGATGCTTTAAAATGTATAATTCTTTGACATTGAACAAACATAGTGTTCTTATGATGAGATATAATAGGTAAAATATCATAATTTCTATATGTGCGTGACATATAAACAAATAACTAAACTATAATACTATAAAAGTTTTGAAGTTTAGATAAAAATAGAACAATATTGCACGATAAGTAGGGTTATAAACAATGTTTTAAAATTTTATTGACATCAAATCAGTCAATTGATTCATTTTTTTATTTGGTCAATTTAATTGATCGGATTTAATAAAGTATATAAATAATATTTTAAATGAAATAAAATAATTTTAAATATTTCATAAAATAGTATAATTTTAAATTGAATTAATTTAATTTAATTTTAATTTTAAATATTTTTTAAAAAATTTAATCAAACTTTTTTAATTTTAATTAATATTTTAAATGGCTAACTTTTAAATCGAGATATTCTCAGTTTTCTATATGATTCCGAAGGCACTACACAAGTGAAAGAATGACATGTGTGACTTCTAAAATAAAAACCATGTGTGATGTGGCCAAAAAAAGAGTTCACGTGATGGTGTTCTGATTGAACCAATGACTTAGACAGCAACAACTACCTCTTTTTGTCCGCCTTAGAGTAGTAAAACAAAAGGGTTAATTATATTCGATATATTTAATGAAATTTTTTTTCACATTTTAAAATTATATTAAAAATTTATTTACGATTATCCTGTTACACTATCTAACCATTCTGCCATTAAAAATGAATATATTTCATTAATTAAAGAGAATCTAATTAAAATAAAATTTATATTTTATTTTAATGATAAAGTTATCCATAAATAAACTCATTAACTTAATAAACTCGCAAAAACAAAAATCAAAATGGTCAAATTGAAGAACATTGACCCAAATTGCAATATGATTAACTCAATAGATCCATCAATCCAAATTGAAGAACATCGAACAAATCACCCCAAATCGAAGAATCCTCGAGCCAAAGTCAAAGAAGAAATCAAAAAATTTCTAAGCCGAAATTACAAAATTGGTTTTCATTCTAAAAATTGATCAAAATTGCTTTTTGAAATTTCAAATTTTCAATAATTGTTTTGAAAATTCTAAAATTTCCATTAACCCAAGTCGAAACAATGATGTTTGAGGCATTGACTGGCTCATTAAGATACCATTTTCACCCTTACAATCTCTCCTAATTCCAAAGCCATAAAAGTAGATATTGAAGAGAACCAGAGCAAAAGAAAGGGTTTCCATTTTCATTACTCTTAACTCTATTATTGTTTTTCCTATAACTAGTGATGTTTAAGAAAACGATACAAGAGTTTTGTTGCAAGTCACACCAACCTAGAAGTAGTGGTTGAAATTGATCATATTCCATGTGGAAAGCAGCCCAGACGAGTCAGACACCGACTTCTTGAACTGTAGCAACAAGCCTAAGAGGAAAAAATACACTATTGGCAAGCAATTGTTGAGTTTCTCTTTTTCTTCACTTCATTAGCCCACCTAGTTGATAATAATGGGTATGAACATGACCTAAACAGATTGATCGGCAAAAACGACAACAAATCCAAATGGGTGAAAAAGAATTAATTGTCTAGTTTTTAGTTGGTGTGTTGTTAATTTGTTAAATTTGGGATGCAAAAGTTAAGGGCAGAGTAGTATTTGGAGAATTGATGGATGGTTTGCAATGGGAAGCAAGGATTCTAGTTGTACCAGAGTAAAGATGAGTTTTTTTTTTTGTTTTCTTTCATTGGTAGTAGAGACGACACTGCATCGACTGAGACGACACCACTTCAACCTCTATTTGAACCCTTCTCTTTCATTAGTAGTAGAATAAAAATGGATTTTTTGGTTTTGAAAAAGAAAGAGAGCTAGAAATGAAGTTAGAGAAATGATCCAATTGTGAAGAGATAACATGTTTTTCCTTTCTTTCTTTTTTCTTTTCTTTTCCTTCTCATCTTAATTTGATTTTTCCTTTTTAGTTATTGTGACACCATTTAGTGTTTCGGCTTACCTTATGAGTTGCTTGCCAAAAGATTCTAATTATATTGCCAAATCTTTAGTGAATTCCCTATTCAATTGTTTTCAAGTACAATTATTGGTTTGTTGTTTGAATATCCATAGATATTGAAGAATACAAAAATGACTTTTCTTTTTCTAGTGCAAAAGAAGGTTTATTGATGCAATTAAAATAAAAAAAAAAAGGTAAACAACGTATAATCTTGATTCTCCTTTGAAGAAATTATTAATCGATTTTTTTCCTCTTTGTTGTGTGTTGAAGAAAAGGAGTGATATGAAATAAAAATTTAAAATGAAAGCAAATGTATTATTGATATTGTACATGAATTTAATAAAAAATTTAATGAAAATGATTTATTAGTATAACGAAATAAAAGTCAAAAGATTTTTAATATAATTTTAAAATGTAAAAAACAATTTAATTAAATATATTAAATATCAAGAGATTTGCACTAATTAACCATTAATAAAATTAAGTAAAATTACTTTTTTTTTTTTTTAAAGTTTGAAAAGCCTCCTTTTTAGCTGTCTCTCACCCTTCCTCATCTTTTGTATAGCTGTGCCCCTCTATCCTTTCTTAATTCTTCTGCCACGTGATGAATTTTCGATATAATTATTCATAAGGATAATTCTGGGTAGGGGTGATTAAAAACCGAACCGAGCTGAAAAACCAATTAAACCGAGCTGATTTAGTTTGGTTTGTTTTATTCTGTTAATAAAATCAGTTTGTTCGGTTATAATTTTAAAAAATTTTGATTTTCGGTTCCGTTTTTTAGATAGAAAACCGAAAAAATCAAATTAACTAAAGTAATAAATAAATCAAATCAATTTGAATCAAACCAGCTTTAAATACATGTAATTTAATCGAGCCGAACCAAATTTTTATAAGATTAATTCGGTTCGATTTATAAACACATAAATTTCAATTTAATCGATTTGGTTAATTTGATTTTAAAAAATTTTTGTTAGGTTTGATTATAAATATAAAAAAATTTAATTTATTAAAATTTGATAAAAAATCGAACCGAACCTATTAAACTGACCGAATGCTAACCTCTAATTCTGAGCACATGCACTGTAGGGGGGTAAACAACTAGAAATTTCTGGAACAAAAATAAAAAAAAATTCCCCCTTTTTGGCCGCCGTAGCCTTATTTTAGCAAAGTAATTTCTGTTTAAAATTTGAATTCCTGCTTGATAAAGTAAATTTTAAAGCTATTGTGGGTATATTCTATCAACAATAAATCTCTTTTTATTTATTTTTTAATAAAATAAATTTTAAATTCTAATTTATCTTATTTTGTTAGTTTTATTTTTTTTGAGAGTTTTTATTTAAGTTTGTTATTTAGTCTTTTTTGTGAAATTTTTGTCTGTTCTTTAAAAAATTTTGGTGATTTGAAGTAAATTATTTAATAGTATAAATAATATATTATTAGATATTATTTCTTAAATTTGTTCATAAATAATATATAAATTTTAGTACACATTACACTATTTCACTATATTTAATGAACATCTTCATAATTAATAAATATATATAATTATCATAAAAATTATGATGAAAATAAAATTATAATTTCAAAACTAAGCAATGCTCTATTATTTGCAATATCGAAGTCGATTTCATATTAATATTTTATACTATAAAAATATTTTTTAAATGTATATGACAATTTATAAATAAAAATAAAAATATCTTCATTATTCTTAAAAAACAAAAAAATTTAATAATTATTTTATAAATTATTCATTCCCCATTTAATGCATATATATTTATTCTATTAATTAAGTGCATACATAAAAAATAAATAAATTCTTCC
Source organism: Omphalea diandra (assembly GCA_949677035.1). Lineage (NCBI taxonomy): Eukaryota > Viridiplantae > Streptophyta > Magnoliopsida > Malpighiales > Euphorbiaceae > Omphalea > Omphalea diandra. Next base: position 17,019 of record CATIWR010023120.1, on the reverse strand, counting down.
CGATCCTATATTGGTTGCTTCATAGCGTAAATCACGTCACTAATGATCACATCTATTTAGTTTAATTGAGGTTTTGTCTTCGGTTTGTACCAAAATAAAATTTTAATTGAGATTAGAATTTTAATGATGGATTGATTTTTTTATCCATTTATTAGAAAAACAAAGGGTTCAGCTTCCATGTTCCTAGCTGCTTCTTCTTGCTGTCCACTCACTTTTAAGTTGTCAATTTGGCTTAAACTTGTATTTTTTATTTTTTGAGGCAATTTGGATTAAACTTAACTAAACGTGGTTGAATCAAATACCCAAAAAAATAAAAAAAAATAAGTTGGAGTTTCAAAAATTTGGACATTCACCCAAAGGAAGAGGAGGAAGGAGGCAAATGGGGTTTGCCTTTGCCTATATAAACCCATCTCTGCCCCATTGTTTCCTCCCCCTCTCCTCCTCCTGCACTACAGTGTTCATTCTCTCTCTGTCTCTCTATTTGCTGCCTGTGCGTTCCCGAAAACGCTAAAAGCTCTCCTTGTTTCCCCTGTTTCTCGTTCTTTGATTCGAGAAATATATTTTGGTATGATACCATACCCTCGTTGGTTCTTGCTTTCATTTTCTTTTCTTTTTAAAGTTTCAGCTGCCTATGATGCCACTTAAAATTTCAACATCTGGGTTCTTTTTCCCCTTATCAGATAATGGATTCTTGGGTTTTTGACAATAAAGTTTGGGCCAGTGTCTTTTTAATTAAACTAGGAACCCTTTTGGTTAAACTCAAAATGTATGCAGTATAATGGCTTGTATTGATTTCTAAAGGCAATGGGTCATAAGATTTGTGGTTTAAGCTTTAAGCCTTTTGTCTATTTTTTGGGTTTGTGTTTTTGCAGTGGAAAATGCATATTAATTCCATAAAGTCACTTCTTGTCCACCTATATTATTGATGCAATCTGTTCCATTGGTTGTGGATTGTCCACTCATAAACTCAACAAAGGCTTATCCAACAACTGGGATTGGTTATAGAGTGTGGACTCAACTAGATGTTTCTCTGCCTATGGTGCTAATCCTAGTAGATAGGAACCATAATTTTTTTTTTTTTTTTTTTAATAAACCCTGAGCACTTACATTTTTGAGAGTTAAATTGAATCTTCGTCTTAGCTACGTTGGATTTAAATTATCATTCAACTTAGTGTTCACTCCTTTTTGTTGCGTGCTTAAGGTTTCTTAATCAAACAATGGAATATGAGGATCGCTACCTCCAAGCACAAAGGCCTAAATATGACTGCCTCTTGTTTGGTAAGATAATGAATTATGACTTTCACTGCTTGAGGACATTAATTTGGTGAACTGACAGAAACATTTCCAGACTAAAAACAGTTAAGTAATTGACCATTTTATTTGAATTCTGCAGATTTAGATGATACCCTTTATCCTCTTAGTTCTGGTCTTGCAGCAGCATGTGGCCAGAACATTAAAGGTAAGCAATTCAGTCTGCAATAAGGTTGTTTGTTATTAATGGATATCTTTTAATATCTTGCTTAATTATGTGTCTAAAATGGGAGCCATTTTTGTAGATTATATGGTAGAACACCTTGGGATAGAGAAAGACAAGATTACTGAATTGGGTAACCTGCTGTACAAGAATTATGGCACTACAATGGCTGGCCTCAGGGTATGCATTTCAGTTTCAACATTCTTGTCCTTTTTAATTAGTTCCATCAACTTGCATTTTGATGGTAGTGCTATCTTTCTTTTTATTTTCAGGCCATTGGTTATGACTTCGACTATGATGAGTACCACAGGTACGACTAGAAAACTTCTATCCTCTTTTTCCTTTTACCGCTAGTTGATTTTATTAACTTAAAAAGATAATACATATAGTTACCTTTCAATTTCCTTATGTACCAGTTATGTTCATGGGAGATTACCTTATGAGAACTTAAAGCCGGACCCTATCCTAAGGAGTCTTCTGCAGAGCCTGCCTATTCGAAAAGTTGTAAGTACCCAGCACAACCATCCACAGATAAATAACAATAATAGTAACACAGTAAAGTCTCCCATATTTCTAATGATACCTTTTCCTGTATAAATAACAATAATAGTAACACGGTAAAGTCTCTCATATTTCTAATAATACCTTTTCTGTAGATTTTTACTAATGCAGACAAGGTACATGCCCTTAAAGCCCTAGCCAAGCTTGGGTTGGAGGACTGTTTTGAAGGGATTATTTGTTTTGAGACTCTAAATCCTGTCCACAAGAGCACCGTTTCTGATGATGAAGATGACATAGAATTTGTGGGGTCAGCTGCTGCTCCTACTACTGGTAATGGTCATCAAATATTTGACATTATTGCCCATTTTGGTCAACCAAACCCGGGCTCAGTGTTACCAAAGACACCAATTGTCTGCAAACCATCAGAAACTGCCATAGAACGAGCTCTCGAAATAGCTAATATTAATCCCCAAACAACTGTAAGTTCAAATCTTTCTCAAGAACAAAAACATGGGTCTTCTACATTCTTACTGCTGCTGTAATATGTACTAATTTTTCGTGCTGGCTTCTTCAGTTGTTCTTTGAGGATAGTGTCCGCAACATACAGGCTGGAAAGCGCGTTGGACTTCACACTGTGCTGGTAAAATAGACACTCGAATATTTGTGTTAATAATTATACTAATATTATAGAAGTAATTTTTTTTTTTTCTTATCGTATTGGAATTTATGCAGGTGAGCAAATCTCAAAGAGTTAAAGGTGCAGATTATGCATTAGAAAGTATCCACAACCTGAGGGAAGCATTGCCAGAACTTTGGGAGGCTGACATTAAGTCGGAAGTTGGTTACTCTAGAAAAGTTGCAAGGGAGACACCTGTCACTGCTTAGATATTTTGATTCACAACATTATTGTTAACGATGCAAACGACGATGGGATCTTACGATCTGCTAAGTGCTACGTACTGCCTATTGGGATTGGTCAATGGCTACCCATTGTAAACCAAAGTCCTGGATTCTTCCACACCACATGCTCCCCTCTCCCCACCCTCCCCAAAAGAAGAAAAAAAACAAAATAAAATCTAAGCATCCCTGTTTCATGTTCTAATGATGTAAATGTTTTATTCTTGTTATTGATATAAATATATATATATTTAATAACTCGAAAAAAGGGAAATTCTTCTCTATTATTTTACAAATGGAAATTAGAAGGGTACCCTATTTTGATTAATAATCTCAAGTAATAAGTATAATTTAAAAATGAATACATTTCAATGTGTATATAATACACTAGATAAGAACAGGCATTCGGTTTCACGTAATTTTACTATTAATCTTATGTACTTTAATTTATACATATTATATTTCAAAATTTTATTTTTTATTATATTGAGGTCTTGGCAACAGCGAATGCAAAATAATGAAAAATTATTTAACAATAGTTTAAAAATTATTATAGTCATATTAAAAATAGTACTATTTGAATGATAGAAACTTGAAAATTTTACTTGCAACATTAATTAATTAAATAAATAATTATATTATAGTTTTAGTGATTTCAATTATGAAAAAATATTATAAATCTTTTTAAGTCTTTGAATTATTGTTTATTAATTTTTCATCAATTTCACATTTATTTTTACTAAAATTTTTAATATAAAAAAGAATTTTAAAACTCAATATATATATATATATATATATATATATATATAGAAATTCAATAACATAATCATACAAATTTTAAACACTTTAAGGCTAGTACTAGCAAATAAACTATACTCCCTCCATTCAATTTTGATAGGTCATTTTCTATTTGCTCAAAAATTAAGAAATTAAATTTTTTCAATTAATATCATTATTTTTAGCTATTTATTTACTAAAATATCTTTAGTAGACTTTTTAATTCAATGCATAATAATCTAAAATATGGTAGATTTGTCAATTCACAAGAAAAGCAAGATAAAGATGATAATTTTCGAAATTCTAACAAAAAGAATTCTGCATTGGAATTTAAATAATAATTTGTAATTTCAAAGTCAAAAAAATGAAATTAATTATAAATATTGATATTTATGCTAACTAATATTTAATCATTAAACTACTTCCTTCGTTTCATAATAAGAGTCATTTTTTAGTTTTGTATGTGGATTAAAAAATTAGTAATTACACTATATTAGTAAGAAAAAATGATTAAATTGTCTTTTTTATAGAAATACTCAAATTAAATGTATTAATTATAATTAATAAAGATAGAGAAAAAATTGAGAATTATAATTAAAGTTTTATTAATATTTTAAAGTGACCGATATTATCAAACAACGAAATTTTTAAAAAGTGACAACTATTATGAAATAAAAAGAATAATAATTAAAAAAAATCTATATTTTTAGTTGAACTAGAAAAAAAAAAACAACTATCAAACTTGAACGGAGGAAGTCATAAAAGTACTGTAGAATTAAAATAAGAAATATATTTAAAATCAGGTTGAAAATTTGTATTGTTAAGGTCTTTTATAGGAAGGGAATGAAGTAGACAAATTGTTGCTGTTGTTGTGTGGCTCTACTTGAATGTTACAGGTGGCAATGCCAATCATTTGCCTCTTTCCCTTCCCTGGTTACTGGAGTCTTATGTTCAAATACGAGCTTCTCTCACCAGATAGATGCATAATAATATGGACTAGAAAACACGAATGACATCTACATGATCTTGACCTCTGTAACCCAAACATTATAATAAAAATAAATTAAGTATATACTTAGATCTGGTGGATGATTTGATCCCTCAGAAATACCACCAAAATGACTTGTTTTATTATTTTAATTATTGCTAAATTATTGGTATACCACAGTAATATAATTAATTAATTGAACTTCAACTTTATTTCCATTTTTTTTATTTGATTCTAATATGTTCCACGATTTTATATATCGGATATATTATTTAGAATGTATTTATAAATATTAATAAAATTAACATAATTATTACAAAATGATTAAGTAATGAATATATTTTTTTCAAAGTAAAAAAATACATAGAATTTATTTTTAGCTTTATTTTTAATTATTTATCTTGTAATTCTTAAATAAATTTTTTATTTATATTTATAATTACTTCAATTAAATATTTTTATATAGAAATTCTATTCATTAATGTGTCGAATAATTAATTTGATAATTGATTAATTCTTATTTCAAATAAATTTTAATTTAATAATCAATAAGTTTATATCTTAAATAAATTAGAATTAATAATTAATAAATTTTTATCTTATAAATTTTAAAATTAAAATTATATATATTAATTTTAATTCCTAATTTTAAAGTTTTGAAGAAATTAACATAATCGAATAAAAAACTTATACTTGCATATAAGTTAATCCCATATATTTTTCTGGCTTGTAATATGAGTTTAAATTAAGGGCGAGTACAATTCGGTTCAAGTTGAGAATTTATTAATATTTATTTTAGAAATGGAGAATCAACATTGTTTCACATTTTTAGTTTGATTCAGTTTAGTTTTATACAAATTTGAGATGGTTCAGCTTGGTTCTTTGATTATTTTAAAACAATTTGATTCAGTTAAATATCAATTTAGGCATTCAATTATTTTAATTTATTAAAATTAATCTTTCTATTTTTGTCTTTATAAACTAAAGTAAAATAAATTTTATATTTCTAACTTTAATTATTCAAAGACTAAAATAAATAAATCATAATTTAATAAATAATAACTAAAAACTTACATATTAAATGTTAAATTTAAATTATTTTAATATTTATTATTAATTTAATTATTAGTTTACGCACACACATATATATAAACAAAATAAGTATTTTAATTATTAATTTTACTACTTAACTTGCACATATATATATATGATATTTTAATGGTTACTATGATTTTTACTCATTTATAATTACTGTACTTTTAACTTTTAAATTAAAAATCTAATGGCTCTTATTATTATAACTTGTAATTAATGTTTACACTAAAAATTATAAATATTTATTATTTAGTTATAAAACAGTAATCATCCATAAAGATGTAATTATTGAAATATATATATATATATATATATATATAGGTCTTCTCTATTTAAAATGGTTGTAATACGATTTTATTTAATTCTCAATTTGAATAATACAAAATATTTGATATTATTTTGATTAAAAAATTGATATGATTTGATTTAAATATTTAAATAAAATATTTTATTTAGATTCGATTTAATTCGATTATTTCATCTTATTCGAAAATTTTCTAGTGCCGGGCACATTCCTTGTTTAAATCACGTTCCTCCTGTTGTATACATAATTCTTACTGATCTATTTTTAATTTTTTTTTCAAGTAAGGCAAAGTTAGGTTTTAGAATCCTAACAATACCAAGTTTGTTCTTTCAAAAAAAAAAAAAAAAAAAAAAAAAACCAAGTGTGCATCATATAGCGGATCTCAAAGTTGCTACCAAACCAAATATGAAATATATATATGTCGAAGCTGGCAACAGAGCACCACCGTAGCATTTAATATGGACGGTCCATTGATGCTGTGAAGCTGGCACCTAACTAATTCAAACTCTATACCTTAGGTGTTAATAATATGGACGGTCCATTTCATCCACTTAAAATTTGAAGAGTACCTTAATTTATTACTTGGGTGGCATAGAGATAGATCCAGAGAAATTGTCATTTTTTTTTATCACGTTACTACTTAGCCAACTTTCATCAATAATGCAAGCTTCTGTCCAAAGTGTTGAATATCTAACCTTTTTAACCCAGAAAAAAAAAATTGTAATATCTTTTTCTCTCACTTCTTTTTAAAGTTTTCTGTTCTTTATTTTTTAAACTCTTACTGATATATCAGCAATAATTTCTTCATATTTTTATTTTTATTTCCATATTTTTTCAATAAATTTAAGTCTGTTATATAAATCTATTTTTATTTTTCTTTAATGGGTTAAAAATAGAAAAAAATTATTATTTTAATAATATTCATTATCATAATTTTTTCTATTAACAAGGATATAATTAATAAATTTTAAAATTTTTAAAATCAAATTATATGATAATTTATTGTAAAATATATAGTTATCTTATTTTAAATTTATCTTTTAGATTTGATTTTTTTTGAAATTTTGATATCTATTCAAATAATCATTCAACTCTTAAAATTTTTAATTAAAATTATTCAACTCTTAAAATTTTAATACTAAAATTATTTAACAATTAATTTTTCGATACATAATTTTTAGTTTTATTAACTAGTATCATAGCTTAATAATTTGCACATGTTTTTTTTTATCAGAATTCAACTACTTCCACCAGGGGTAAAAAAGAAATATGAAACCTACCCACATACAAGTTCACATGCTCCTAAAACGACTCTTCATGAGTACCATCCTGAATCATTGCCATCCTTTCTTGATTTAACGAGTGGATGAAGAAACATAAAAATCATTCAATTATGAATTTTGTCTACCATCCTGCTCATGGCTATCCGTTCTTGACTTAACGAGTGGATGAAACAACATAAAAATCAATCAATTATGAAAGTTGTCAATCGGTACACAGCCGAGTACAAGAACATTAAAATCAACTAATTATGAATTCACTCAGTACATATAGAGTAGAATAGCCCTTTGGTTTCATCCAATACAAGTTATCTAAGTTTGATTGAGAAAAATGATACCCTCTTCATAACCATTAATATGTTCTAATAAATACAAATTGGTATAATGTTTCCCTCAATATAAGCTTTGTAACTATAGGAATCAAAGTGGATTCCTCATTCATCTCAAGGGACATTTTCAGATTGGGATATATATATATATATATATATATATATAAAGTGATACTACCCAAGTAAAGGTGGGTTAGGCTCAGCTACATATAAGGCTCGATTCGCCCCATAAACTATAATAAGGCAGCAAAATCAACTTGACCTAGAATAAAACCCACGAGTTCACAAGCCAACATAGCTCAACCCATATAAGGATGCTCAGCCACGACTCACCCTAATCAAGAAATAATGGCTCCTCATTAGAAAGTTAATTTTTATCAGGAAACAACACTTATAATTAGGAAAGAATTCAAGTCCTACTCCAACAAGAAAACAAGTCACTCTAACCTTATATAAAGATCTTATCAGGTATTTCTCATACTTTACTTTCTTTATATCTCTAGTATATTACTGACTTAAGTATTGAAGTGAACTTTCGATAATTGACCAAACACCTTCTGCACCATTATTATCTTGCAGGAACCGAATTAAGAAGACCTAATCGAACTAACCATTTTGATAAGCTTAATATCGTTTAACAAATAAATATTTTATAAGATGAGATAATTTAGAAATGCACCTTTGAGTTGTTAGTATCTCATTGATAAACTCGCCCTCCTTAATACTTTACTTACTTTACACCTTTAGCACCTCACTGATTTAAATATTGAAATGAACTTTCGATAGTTGACCATACACCTTTTTCATTGTTATTATCTTGTAGGGAACGAATTAAGAAGACTTAATTGAACTAGCCACTGTGATAAACTTAACATTGTTAGCAAATAAATATTTTATAAGATGGGATAATTTAGAAATGCACCTTTGAGTTGTTGGTATCTCATTGATAAACTCGCTCTCGCTAATACTCAAAAGAATCTGTGAAATTCCAATACACCCTAACGTTAGAAAGCAAATTCTCAACAAGTTTAGCAAAATATAAGAGACAAATGTGGATTTTCATTTTGGGCCTTCGGCTGCATTCTTCGAAAAAAACAGAAATCACAAAATGGCCTATAAAGCATGGAGCAGAATGAAAATCCAATTAGTGGCCCGTTCATTGTGGAGCTAGAAGCATACTTCATGGGCCACTTTATGATGTGCATTTTCAAGAGTTGGGCCACAGTTGAGGTAGGCTACAATTGGACCAAAAAATTCAATGAAGCCGGCCTAGGAGTTCATTATTTTGCACTGCAGGGTAAGAGTCTCGAAAATTTTTAAATTAAACTGAATAACTGAATTATATTAAATTAAAATAGAAAATTCTGGATATAAATAGTAAAATACTTGAATTAAACTATACCGATTTTTTAAAACGGGACGGTAGTGGAGATTTTGTATTATCTAAACTTAAAACTAAATCAAACCATATTATAATCGTCCCATACAAAAAAAAACTGCACCAAACCATAGTTTATATATATTTTACTAATTAACTTATTCAATGAGTATATATTATTAATAATTAGACTATTTATTAATTATTAGTTATAAATTAGTAGTAAATATTAAAATTTTAATTATATATATTCATTATCAATTTTGCTAATTAACTCACTCAATTAGTATATATTATTAATAATTAGACTATTTATTAATTATTAGTTATCAGTAGTAGTAAATATTAAAAATTTAATTATATATATATATATATATAAATTATTGGTTCTACTATGTAATTCACTTAATTAGTATATATTATTAATAATTAGACTATTTATTAATTATTAGTTATAAATTCGTAGTAAATATTAAAAATTTAATTTAATATTTAATGTGTAAGTTATTAGTTATAATTTATCAAATTATCACTTATTTATTTTAGTACTTAAATGATTAAAGGTGAAAATTATAAAATTTATTTTATTTGTGTTCATAAAGAAAATATAAAGTTTAATTTTAATAATTAAAATAACTAAATACTCAAACCGGTACTGAGCTAAATCTAAAAGTCGTAAAAAAATCAAACTGAATTATCTTAAATTTATAAAATATTAAATCAAATCAAATTGAAAATTTAGAATAATATCGATTCTTAATTTTTAAATCTCTAAAATTTTAAATTAATTTTAAAGATTTTCAAATTTTTAAATTGGATCAAACCATATTTACGTTGTTATGCACTCCAAGCTGAAATGATGAAGAATGAACAAACCCATCCAACGAACTCCACATATTGGTACACTACGCGCCAGTGGAGCGAATATTGATGAACGAATAATTGGTTGACCGAACTACAAAAATTAAAAATGGAAATATTCAGACCACGTTTGTTTTTGTTAGAATGTATTTCAAAAAAATATTTTTTTTTTGTATTTTCTCTATGTTTGATGCAACGAAGAAAATTAATTGAAAATTTTTTTTATCACGTAAGTCATTTTTTAGAAAATATATGAATTTTAACAAATTGATATAAATAAAAAATAAATAATATAAATACAAATATTTATTATTATCAGTTATTTTTGATTATCAACACTTATTATTATTGATCAATAATAGTCAATAATGATATGTGCGATTCATAAAAAAATTAATCTTAATAATACAAATATTTATTATTATTAATCGTTTTTTATTATCAACACTCATTACTGTTGATCGATAGTAATTGACAATGACATGTGAAATCTATAAAAAAATTATTTTTAATGTATTTTTTATATCAAATAATAATTAGTATAAATATAAAATATTTATGGTCTAAATTTTATTATTAACTTAAAAATAAAAAAAAATTAATATTTTTATATAGTGTATTTCAAGTATCAGAAAATATATTATTTAAAAAATATTTTTCAGAAAATGTTTTTCTCAAATAGAACCAAAGTACATATCAAACATTTTCAAAGAAAATGTTTCAAAAATTACACATCAAATAGAACCAAAGTGAGTACAAATACTAAAATGAACTGACCGGATTTTAATTTGATTTTTAAAAGATCAAATTTAATTTGATTTTTAAAATTCTTTTAATATTTTTAACTAAAATCATAATTTTAAATATTTTTATTTTAGTTATATATGTGCAAATTGACTATATTTTAATCATATTTATCATTTATGGGAATATATTTATTTAATAATTTAAAATTTAAGAAAATTTAGTTGATTTAATTCAATTTGATTATTATACTATAAATTATTGAAATTATTTTAAGAATTGAATAACCGGACGGAACTGAATTAAACTTTTGGTCCAATTCATTTATGATTCTTGAGAGGTTTCGGTCTTTATTTCGAAGGATTGGAACTTCGATCGAGTTTCGGGTTTTTCAAAACTTTAGACAGCACCAAACGCGAGCTCAACCCTAACCATGATAGAATGATATCAGAGCACCAAGTTTAAATGGTCTGAGTTGGGAGACTAAATGACAGAAGAGGTATTGAGGTTAGAACCAGTTAAGTATGATCCACGATGTCTGATAGATGTTTTCTTGGGAGTAGAATCTTGCGCAATGTTGTGCTTCAATATTGGGTTAGACCTAATTGATAAAATGAGTATACATGTGTTTAGATGGTGTTGTGCTCGTGTGATGGTGATTTACCCATGATAATTAGAACTTTATTCTAATTTTTGTAAGGTGTTAACCATCACATTTTTTAGGATACGAGTGCGCATCGGCAATGTGCTAGATTGCGAGGTGAGCCATCGGAGAAAGTAAAAGGCCTAATTGCGATGCCTGTGGCTGAACCTCCTGTTGATAGTAGAAGAAGTGCTACTAGGAAAGTTGCTAGAGAAATTGGTAGAAATGAACCCCAACCACCTGAAGAGAACCAAATAGTAAATGTGGTACTTGAAGGTAACCTTGCTGCCATCTTACTTGGGATGCAATAAGCACTAAAGTTGATGGCAAAAAGGCTAGCACAAGCAACACATTGCTCCACAACTTTCTCCAACTCAAGAAAGAGAGGTTTTGAAGTAGTTGATGCTATGCATATAGCAATTCTTCCAAGAGTTAAAATAAATATTTTCACCTTTATTCATATATAAAATGAAAATTTAATCTAAAGCAATGTGTAGAACCGTTTAAGCGAAATATATAAATCAGGGTACGAAGAATGCAAAAAATAAATTATAACAAATCAGGAATGCAGACAGTTAACAATAAAAAAACAAAATAAATAATAATTAATCCAGGATATAAAAAATAAATAAAACTGAAGGAAACAGAACAGCGCGTGGCAAAAGGAGCGTGGGATAAATCTGCCAGGATCATGAAAACAGTTCACAGTCATGGATAAGATAGGTGATTGGCGAACAGAAGATAATGAACGGCTACCAGAAGCAAAGCAATGAAACTGCATTGAGACGTTTGTCTGTCTGTCTTAGTCACAGGCGACCGAATTGAATGAAACCATTTCAATTCCCACCAAACCAACCCTCTAAACCACTCCTCATCAAATGGCAACCGCAACACGTGTCGCATTGGTCTCCTCTAGCCCTGTGTTTGGTCATTCTTGTAAATGCTCTTCCGTAGCATCATCCAGCAGTAGCCTGCCAGAATCCTCGATTCTCTCATTTTCTTCATCGTTCTCCTCCTTGTCACTTAGGTCTATAAAACAGCACAATAATAGGACCAAAGGTTCTAGGAGACTAGTAGCTGTTTCAGCGTCGATGGCCAGCACTGTCCTTGTCACTGGAGCGGGTGGCAGAACCGGTACGATCCTCTCTCTGATTATATATTCTACCATATGCTACTGACACCAATGTGGTACCTGTAGCGATTGAGGATTTTAGTATATGGGGTTTTGGGTTTAGAGAGTTTTCCATTTATTTGTTTTGATGATCATGTACTTTCTTTGGCTGTATGTGGTATACTCGTGCTTATAATTTGTCTTCGTGTCATCGGTTACTACTCTTTGAGCATTCTCATACAAACCTAATGAAAAAACAGTTATGCTTTACCTGATTTGGATGTATATAAACAGTTCTCTAGTGGAGGGGTTATGGGTTTATATTTGAGGTGATGAAGCTAGCTTTCCATGCTGGGTTGGGTTCTTGAGCATGTTTGGTTGCATAGATGGTTAAAAGATTCCTTTTTTTTTTTCTTTTCTTTATTCAAATTAGAATAAAGAAGAGGAGTCGCATTTTTATGTTTGGTTCACTCAGTCCAAATGGGAATGTAATTATTGAAGGTAGAAGACATGTGAAGGTGGAGAAGCAAACACGTAAAGAGCGGCAACCATAGGAATAGTTGATTGACTCTGCGAACAGCACCGACATCCCCCCCCCCCCCCCTTTTGGTTTGAAACGGGAATAGCATGTTGAGATTAAAGAAACGATGGGGTTTTCCATTTCACATTAGCAAGTCTTTTGGACATGTTAATGCTTATTGGAGAGGATTTTAGAAATGAAATCTCAATACTGCAAAAAATTACACACTAGGATTGTGGGAATTGCAGGGCTTCTTCTCATTCTAATTAGAATTCTGTTCATAAATTTTCGATCAAATAGTGTGCCGAACAAAGAAATAGAATGGGAATTATTTTCCTTGAACCCAACCAAACATGCCATCATAGAAGTGGGACTCAACTTAACTAGTTTTTCTTTGTCCTTATAATCACTCCTCTTTTCTTTGCTTGTTCGATGTAATGATTAAATTTACGTTTGTAAATGTAAAATTTGAGTGTGAATTCATCTTAAAGTGACTATATCCCCATCTCTTCCTTCTTTTTGCTAAAAACAAAAAAAATCTATCTTTTTGAAGGAAAAAAAAATGTAGTTATTCTATTTAAACCTGCTACAAATGAATGCTTATAGTTACATAAACACTGATTTCCATAATGCCAAACCCACTAATGGACATTGGGTTGCCTAAGATAGTATAATTATGTCTCAAGGAATTTGGCTCATCAAAGAATTAGTTGCTTGCCGATATTTAATTGCTTTATGATTTGTGCATAGTTCACTTCACTTAATCCTTTATTCTAAAGCTTAAATATTTGTTATTGCACAAATACTCAATGCTGAAGCCAAAAGTAGGGGAGATAATATTTTTCTCTTCTTATTTTCAATGAAGAGAGCGGTGTTGATTGACATGATCTTTTAGTCTCCTCTCATTGGTTGATGTCACCGCCAACTATGGCAGGTTCAATAGTTTATAAGAAATTAAAGGAGAGGTCTGGCCAATATGTTGCAAGAGGTTTGGTCAGAACAGAAGAGAGCAAACAGAAAATTGGTGGAGCCGACGATGTTTTTGTTGGGGATATAAGGGAAGCTGAAAGCATCAAGCCTGCTATTCAAGGAATTTATGCTCTCATAATTCTAACAAGTGCAGTGCCAAAGATGAAACCTGGGTTTGATCCATCTCAAGGTGGAAGGCCAGAGTTCTATTTTGAAGATGGAGCATATCCTGAACAGGTAATCCCTAATGTTCTCTAATATCGTGTCCTGTACTGTTACTTCCTTTGTTTCTGTTTCTCTTGATTTGATGTTAGATTTTCCATCTTAGGTTGATTGGATTGGTCAGAAAAATCAAATAGATGCTGGTGAGAATCCATTTCCTTGTTTCAGCTATTCATATTAATTTCCTTAAATGCTTTTTTTTTTTTTCTGAATCAGATTTTATTCATTTGAACAGCTAAGGCTGCAGGAGTGAAGCAAATTGTGTTAGTTGGGTCTATGGGTGGAACAAATCCTAGTCATCCCTTAAATAGTTTGGGCAATGGGAATATATTGGTTTGTGATCTTTTTCTATACCCCTCTACGCTAAATTCCTTTGTGTGGGAGCTTTACAGCCCTCTTATTTCGAGAACCAGTTTGCTCTTTATTTCTCTTTCTTTTATGTGCTTTCCTTGATTAATTTGTTTTGGCTTCCATTGAAAGGCTAACTTTGTTTTCTCTATGTTTTCTCTATGTTTTCTTAGATTTGGAAGAGAAAGGCTGAACAGTATTTGGCTGACTCTGGTATTCCATACACAATTATAAGGTAGATAGTTCCTATCATTTTACTCCATGATAACTTTCTGATTTCAAAATCTATGTAAGCTTCCTTTGGTGTAGATTCTATGTCAAGATACACTTTAGACCATATTATCAACAAGGTTCCTTTGGTGTAGATTTAATGTCTACCGAGTAAATGGGGGAAAATGATAATCTATATAATATGGCATTTTTATTTTCATGAAGTTTGTTTGTTATGCCAAAGATGTGTTTGAAACACTTATAACAACTATTGAAACCTCTCTTTTGATTTGACCTTTCAGAATATAAGATGTAAAATACCCCCACACCCAAAATTTTTCCTTGCTTTCAGTTCACTGTGAAAAAGATCTGTTTAATTTGCACTTGAATTTTAACTTGACATCCCAAACATGATCTAATACATTGTTGAAGTCTCCTGAGTTGTTTCTCCTTTACATTGTCATTCTTTTTGTTTTGTTGTTAATCTCTTATGTAGCTTGCCAATTGACACATTCCTTTTTGGTTGAATTAGGGCTGGAGGCCTGCAGGACAAAGAAGGGGGTGTCCGAGAATTACTTGTTGGGAAGGATGATGAGCTTCTTCAAACAGAGACAAGAACCATTGCTAGGGCTGATGTAGCAGAAGTCTGCATTCAGGTAATGATTATAAGGCATTTGCAACTGAAAACATGTACTTTGTCTGGTAACCTTTTTGCTGCTTCCCAAAATGTGTTGGATTCTTTGGCTGGTTATTATTTCAACTGAATATTCATTTGTTACATTTATATTTTTCCCCTTTTCCTATCTCGAACAGGCATTAGAATTTGAGGAAGCTAAATTTAAGGCATTTGACCTGGCCTCAAAGCCAGAGGGAACCGGCACGCCAACTAAAGATTTTAAAGCTCTGTTTTCCGAAGTCACAACTCGATTTTGATTCTCAAGTTGGTATTACGATTGATCCTGGATAATGTTTGTCTTAATGTGTTTTACTTTAGAACCTTATTCCTTTTGTGAGTTTAATAGGATCTTTTGATGGGGAGAATAAACATGATAACATAAGAGGATCAAGCATGCAAGCTATTATATTATATAATGTTTTTTCGAGTACCTATAAATTAAAGGAAGAGATGTTTTCATTAGTGTGCTTGTTTATTTTGTAAACAGTTGCATTGATAATTGATGCTCGTAGTTTGAAGTGCCTTGGAGTGTATGGACTATTTGTTTGTGACACTTTTAAATTTTGTAGGACAATGGTTCATTTTGCCTCTTGAACATGGAATCAATGTTGAAATCTGCCCAAACTAGCTTTTGTTGGCTAATTAGGATGCACATTTCAATTTGAGTCTAATTGGACAATTTGGTTGGTGGAATCGAGTGTGCAACTCGCAGCGGTTTGAAACAAAATAAAAAATAAAAACACTTGGTTCTTTGGTTTTCACTTCTCAATTAAGTAATGATATCATGTATCACCATTTTTTCCAGGAACAATCGCCATTTATAGGCCCTATCACAAAAACATTTCTCGTTGTTGGAGGTGCATGAATGGACAAACCATCTCTTGAAAATTTATGGGATGGATGATACTGGTTTTAGTTTCAATTCAAAACTTCAATTTTCTTCTTTATTTCAAAAGGCTTTATCAAATATTTATTTTTGTTTTTGTGGAGGGAAAGTGAAACCATGAATTTTTCAACAGCACTTAATGAATTTTTTTTATAAGTGCTCCCAATTGACCCAAAATACTTTGACAAACTCCAAATCCATCCCAAATCACATTAAAAAAAAAAAAAAGCTCTGACCTTTCTAGATTTTTCCATATTAAATTGTTTAAGTCTTCACTTTTGTATATTTATATTGAAATATTCCTTAATTTTATTTCAATCAATTCAAAAATATCCGTTCTTCATACTCACTTTGACGATAATATCAGTTCATAAAAAATTTAATTCCTTTCCTAGTAGTCAAATAAATAAATACATTTTTAAATTAAAAAATTTTAAAAATACTTTAAACATAAGTCCAACAAACACTTAGCTTGTGATTGGCAAAATTTCATAGAAAGGAAAGAAAATGAGGAAGAAAAATAAATTTCATTTTCCCTTCTTATTTTTCTCCCTTATGTTTGGATGAAAAGGAAGGAAAAAAAAATAATTTTTATTTTCTCTTGATTGGATAACCAAATATGGAAGGAAATAAAAATAATATTTAATATATTTCCAATTTTACCTTTTATTAAACAAAACATTTGAATATATAATTGTATTGTATAATGATAAAAAATATTTATTTTATAATTTAATTGATTTTATATGAAATTAAAATTTATATAATGATAAATATAATGTAACACAAAAAAACTTCTCAAATTA
>CATIWR010023108.1:0-30786 GCA_949677035.1 Omphalea diandra | reverse complement strand
ATAACAAGTGATAATGTTGGATTTCTGTCTTGGAATAAGAGTTGTCTTCTTGAAGCCTTTTCTTTCCTTTCTTCTTTTGATCAATTCCTTTATCCTCCTTGAAAGCAGTGCTAGCTCCTCTTCTTCCTCATCACTTTCTTCATCACTTGAGGTGATCTCTATCTCATTCTCATTTGTTGAAGCTTTAAGAGCCATGGTTTTTCTCTCTTTTTCTGGTTTATCTCTTTGGCCTCTTTGCTTCTTCATTTGCTCATCTTTTTGTAAAGCCAAGTTATGAGTCAAGAGTTTGCCTATCAACATGTCAGTTGGAACCTTTCCAATCTCTATATTGGACTATTGTATGCTATAAACTCTAGCACTAAATTTATCGAAAGGAAGAGTTTTAACGATTTTTATGTTTACCTCATAGATAGTGAGAGCTTTTCCAAATTTATTCATGTTGATGACAATGGGCAATAGCCTATTTGTCATTTTTGTGATGCTCTCATTGTCCTTCATCATGAAGAGTTCCCATTCGATGACATACATCTCCAAACGACTTGATTTGACTAAAGTTGTGCCTTCATGATAGTTTTCAAGTGTCTTCCAAATGGCATGTGCTGTTTGACAATATTGCACTCTTTTAATCTCTTATCTAAAGAGTGAGCTTAGAAGAATGGCCATTGCTCTCTTGTTTTTGTCATTTGATCTCCGGTGAGCTTCAATCCATTCTTCCCTTAGGATTAATTCTTCATTACCATCCACAACTCTGATGGGTGGGTTCCACTTCTTGATGACCACATCCCAAAAGTCCACCACATCTATGTCAAGATAGATTTTCATCCTATACTTCCAATGAGTATAGTTTATTTTATCAAAGTGAGGCTTGAGTTGTGAGTGGATTCCCTCTTATGCCATGATCTTTGTTCACCCAATGAAGGTTTGATTGTGAAATGGGGCTCTAATACCACTTGTTGGCTCTAAGCACCATGAAGGGGGGGAAGGGTTGAATTGGTGTATAAAAATTAAAACAAGAAAGGGAGAAGAGAAATGAGTAGAAAAGAAACACAAGATTTAAAGTGGTTCGGGTATAAATGACCCTACGTCCACTCCCCAATTCTTAGAAATAAGGTGTTCCATTATCTTTCAAAGGTGTTTTTAAGTTTACACCAAACTTTTACACTTGTGTTTTGAAGGCTCACACAACAACCTATACTCTCGTGTTTTGAGGCTCACACAATAACCTTTACACTTGTTTTTACAGGCTCACACAACTCTTAGTGTTTTTATAGGCTCACACTACAACTTATAACAATTAGTGTTTATGCTCACAACCAATAATGACTTAAATAGTAGAAAAGATTGAGTAGCAAAATTGCAAGAGTTTGGTTACAAAGTTATCAATTCTATTGCATTTACATCTATTTAGTGAGGTATTTATAGCCTTTACCCAATAAAGAGATGTTGCAATAAAACTGGTACAAAATCTTCAAAGTGTGCTAGACAGATTTTTACATTAAATGCTTGACAATCTCAATTCATGGTCGCTACTACTCGTTAGCGGTCGCGAAATCCAAATTCTATACGAAAAACCCTGTTTGTGTCGAATGGCTAGTCCACGAGGCAAATTCTTATTAATTCACTAGGAAATATAGTCATTGTCTTTCATCTACTTTCAAAAGTAGTGGTCGCGATTTTTCTTGTATAGGTCGCGACTGATGACACGAATTCATCTATAAAAAATGTTCATATTCTTCTTCAGGATTTGCGGTTGCTACCAACAAGTTCCCATCGTGATTTTTGTCTTCCAACAGTTACCTAGGACACTTAGCAAGCTATGGTTGTGGACTTGATTCCCTCTTGAGTTGCTTCGAAATTTGCGGTTGCAACTGAGGCATGACTCATACCGCGAATTTGTCTATGACTTTTGTCTTTCCCTTATTTGAATTGGTCATGGTAGAGAAATGGCCCGTGAACATGTCTGTCCAATTTGTCAACCTGCCTTGGTCTAGTTCGCAGTCGCGATTTATCAAGTTGCGATGGCGAATTAAGAGGCACTAGCTTACTTTGGAGATTTTTTAACTCCATCCAACTTTCATTGTAAAGACTAACTAAAAACTGTAAAACAAGACTTAATTTGAAACATTATAATTGATCAATCCCCTTTATCAAGATCAAAAGAGGTTCAAGACTTAGGGTTAACCACCCTAGTCCAACAATTTTCACTTGCAAATTATAGTATTCATGTCTAAAATTACATATGCATAAAGGTTTATTCATTGCACATACACAGTCCAACATGTATTTAATGTACATATATGTTAACTAATGCTCAAAGTTATTAACCATAAACTAGTTCCTATCTAGATATATGTACATGGCACAAGGAGAGAGAGAGTCAAAATTCAATCAATGACTTGTGCTTCATGTGTCTATATGTAAAACTCTATGCTCTAAAGTATCAAAACCCTATACTTCAATATCTGCAAAATATAATTATGATTTGGTGAGTTACAACTCAATGAATAAAAACATTTATTAGTTTCTTATTGCACAACCAACAATCAAGTATCATCAAGATACATTATAAGTATAACAATTGACTATACAAGTGCAAATGCAATAGATTGAATTTTGTTGTGATCTTACAAGGTAAACACTGCTCTTAGGAATTCATATGACTCAAGTGACATTTGATTTTGCTAGCCAACATATAATAAGTGGATCATTTGATCAATAACATGTGCCAATAGAACATTAGTCCCTTTTACAAGTGATTTGCAAGTGTTTGACGAATTGATCACAACATCCTTTAATTTTGTATACAAGTGTTCATTCATAATGGTGTACCAAGTAAACATTAAGATCATATAAATCTCATTTGACTTGCATTCACATGTAAAATGTTACAATTCAATCATGTATAGACATAATATAACACAACCATATCATAAGATCATCACACATATACATTAGAAACTAATTATGGCTTTTACTCACCTTTTGAAGTGACCAATTTTTATGGTAGGTTTGGACCTCTCTCTTTGGCTTCCTTAATGTGTTGGAATTCTAACATTTGATATATACATGGCCATAAATACGTCAAAATGATTTTGAATGCTTGGTATGCAACTGTGGCCATGTTCCATGTAAGTGGACCTAGTATTTATGCATATTTTTCTTATATGGCAGCCTGACATTGTTATAGTCTAACTATAATAACTCTTAATATACTTATCCAAATTATTTGATTATTTTTTTAAATAAACTAGACACATAATGATATAACGTAGTTAAATTATAAGTCAATATAAGACTTATAGAAAATGTAGTAAATTTTTGAATTCTACCCTATTTCAATGTCATCTCATTATGAGTAGGTCTTACAATCTTGGGTATATTTCAAATTGTAAAAATCCACTTGCAAAAAAGATTTACCATAAGGTATAAAATACATAACGAAACATTACTCATATTTTATTCATTGTCTAATTCAGTCTATAAAGTCACCAAAACAAATGACAAACCTCAGGGTGAGTAGGTTTTTAACATATTGGCAATCAATCATGATAAAGGGGAAATATCTCATAAACCATATTAAATTTGGCAAAAATATTTTACAATAATGTAAATTAGACATACATATGCAATTTTCAAGTTTTTTACATCATCAAATTCTGATTCTATGGCTATCAAATTATTGGAAAACATAATTAAAATCTAATGAGGGTTCATCAGGTTCAGGGTCAGTCACAATTAAAGAGGTATATCTCTTTTCACATAATAAATCAAGCAAAATTGCTCTACATATATTAAGAGAAGATATAAAAATACAAATTTCATATTTTTCACTTTTTCTAAATCAACATATAAAGTCATCAAAATATATGAAAATAAAAAGTCTAAAGAGATTATAGTTGGTTGTGAACTAGCCCTAATGAAGGAGCCATATCTCCTCTATTAAGCAAAACTATTTTACATGAAAATAGATGGGGGCAAAAGCTCAAACTTTTATATTTTACACTTTCCCTAATTGCTCTTCTAGGGTTATGAAGTTATGGGACAAAATATGCTCTAACAACAAAGCTAACATAATGGACTCTTGTTTCTTTTGAGGTTCAACCACCATACATGAGCTCTACCTCAATTTATTCCATAATTCTTCCTAATCATGCATGTTTAACATGTTATAAGGGAGGAATTTCATGTTGAAAGAAGACAAAATCACTTACCACTTTTGCCAAAATTATAAAAGCTTAGGATTTCCTCCATGCTAGCTCACTATTTTGCCTATGCTTCTTATTCTTCTTATTCCTCCTTTCTTTATTTCTTTGTTTTTATTTTTTGCAGTCCCATAAATTTTTGGATCTCCAATCTGATTCTAAAAGATGAAAACTTTAATTTTTATACCAACCCTATTAGGACAAAACCATGGTGTCTCACTACCATTGGTCAGAAGTTCAATATTCCTCTTTTAGTCCCTTTTTTTCACTTTTCATCACCTTCATCCATCTCCTAATACCCATATGCATGTTATACTTTTAAATAAGGTCTAAAACACCATTATTTATGATTCTATATCATGCACACAACACAAGATAATTTTCATGCAACTATACAAACATTAACACAAGATAATTTTTCATGCAACTATACAAACATTACATATATGTTCAAGTGTCTCAAACATTACATATATGTTACAAATAAATTTTGTTTAAATCTTTAAGTTGTGCTGGGTAGATCTTGCATTAAATGTCTATTAGATAAAGTTTACAGTCAGGACTATAAATTCATGGTCGTTATTTCTCTTAATGCATTAAAATTATTAAATTTAAAGTAAAAAAATACCATTTGTATCTAATGACTAGTTCAAATGGCACATGACTAATGATCTTTTAAGAAAATTAGTCATTACATTCTTCAAACAAGACTAAATGTTGATATCACAAAATTAATTTTCTCTTAGACGTGATGGTCACTGCAAATTCTTTTATTTGATAAGGAGATAATGGTTTGCCAAATCATAGTCTTAACTAATGTTTTACTCTCATGAATTTTGATCTACCAATGACTCTTCAAGACACATGGCATAGTTTGGCTGAGGAGTTAATTCCATCCAAACAAATGCAAAAGTCACAGTCATAAAGGTGGATGCGACTTCCATAGTGAAATATTTTGTTCCAACTTTGTCACTTTCTTGGCAAGATAGCCACTGTGATTTCAACTATGAAATTGTCTATCCCAACTTCATTCATTATTTTTATAAGATAGCAGTCACAAATTCTAAGTTCTTGACTGTAAAATAGGATGCCATTCATAATTTTTGAGACTTAGACTCTCATTCAACTTCCAATGTAAATCTATCTAAAATCTACAAAATCAATACTTGGAATTGATGTTAGAACATGTTAATCTTCATTGTCAAAATCAAAAGAAAGTTTGGACTTACGTTTCACTAACCTAGTCCAACAATCTCCCCCTTTTGATTTTGACAACTTCGATTGATTTTGCAAGAGATAAAGAATGCATAAAATTGAAGTTGAGATGGTTAACAAAATTTAACAATAAAAACTTGTTAAAATGAAATTAAACTTATTGAATATGCTCCCTATCAATTTATACTCCCCCTTAATTATAACATACAAGCCCACTCTCCCTTTTTGTCAAAATAAAAAAAAAAAGGATAATTAAGATTATAGGGATAAGTATAATGTTATGTAAACATGAATATCATGAACAACAAGAGGAACAAACACTTCAATTTTTATTATAATCAAACAAATGCAAAATACAACACAAATGTAAAATGTTTGATCACATACTTAGGCTAAAACAAAATGAACGCAAGTAGAAAAAAATACAAGCCTAAGTATAGAAAACTGGAAGTAATGAGATATGTCATCATCACTATCGCCAACTTTTTCATCTCCTCCTCCTCATGCCTCATCTCTTCTTCTTCTTCTTAATCCTCCTTTTATGACTTGCTATCTTTCCATTCCTCATAATTAGGAAGATGATAAGGTGTTACACCCACCTTCTTTTAAAGATCCACCAAGTCACTATGAAGGTGAGAAATTAGAAGAAACCTTCACTTAAGCATCATAATCACCTTGTCCAGCTTTTTGTTAATGAAAGAAAGAGAGATGAAAGAAGATTTTGGTTTAGGTTTTGGGTTAGGATATAGAATAGGCTATTTGACACCTTCTTCAACCATAAGTTGTTTCCTTTTTAAAGCATGAAAAATCTCTTCCTTCTTATCCCCAAAAGACCCCAAGGTGTAAACATAGCTATTCGGAGGGATGGCCTTGGCATTGATCAAGCAGTGCAAGTCAATGAAGTTTTTGGGAGGGTAGGTATTTCTTAGTGAGGAATTTATCTTTTTCCTTGTCCAAGGCTCCCACAAACTTGTAAATGGTTGTGATTGAGAAAGGAGGATAAATTTGTTTTTTTGGCTTGGTACTCATATCGATCAATTGATCCAAAAGGTATCTCCCTATTTGAATAGGCTTGTTTTTGGTAAGGCATAAAAGAAATGCTACGACTTTTTGGAAAAATTTTCATTCCCATCACCCCTGGCATTAATAGAAAAAGTTATGATTATGTAAAGAAGCCAATTAGTAAGGGTCATGATGTATTTGGTCATATAAGTTTTAGGGCCATGTTTGGTTTCAAAAAAGATTTCTAACCAAAATTTTAAGCAAATAACATTAAGAGTAGTGATAATAAAAGGAATATTATCTCTAATTTAAAGGTTAAAAATAGAAGAAATTTGAGAAAAATATTATGAAATATGGATCTCTAAAAGCCCTAAACATAATCTCATATGCACCTGCTTTTGATTTATCCCTTATGCTTAAGGTGACAATGCACATGAACTCTTGGAAAATCTCTTAATATCTTAGTTGAACTTTGAATATGAATTCATTCTAGGTTTGAGAGAAAGGCATAAATCTCTTGCTTGATACTAAGAGATTCAAGGAGAAAGGTGGAAGGGATTTGTTTGGTTGAATGATTTTATTGGAGTTGGCTTTGAACCTTTCATTTTGTTTCATAGTAATCCCTTTCATAAGATAAAGGGGAGGAGGTCCTTGAGGTTGGGCAATGCCCTTCCCCTTTTATGCTCTATTTAGTTTCTTTGCTGCCATAAAGATTAAGGTTGAGATATTTTTTTTAAAAAAGATTAAGAAGAGATTAAGAAGGGAGATGATGATAGATGAAGAAATAAGTAAAAGTGGAATTAAGGAGTGTTAGGATCACCTAAATAGGCAAAGAAATAAGTAAAAACTATTATAAAATGGTAACAAAAGCATTAAATGAGGAACATGCATTCATTAAAGGGCAAATCAATCAATGTCTAGTAGTTACCAGAATTCACAATCACTACTAGCAGATCACGATTGCTAATTATGAATTATTTGAGCAACAAATAAGATTTCTTTGAAAATCGAATGATTCAATGTTGAACAAATTTGGATTTTGAAAAAATTTGCAATGATGATCTCAAATCTCAATAGCAAATTGAAAGAATATAATATATTTGAGGAGTACATGTAAATAGCGATCACAAATGAATAGGAGCGAAGAAAACACAAAACATGATGTCAAGTCTAGATGTGATAAGAAAGAGGAGAGAGGCAAACATACCTTTATACTTTTTTTCATCAAATGGACTTACTCGATTCATCTTCGTCAAGTTAGATAGTTACATTCATTGGAGTCTTTGCTACTTTGCATCCATCAAACCTTTTGAGTAGATCCTTGGTGTACTTGGCTTGCTAAATGAATATGCCCTCTTTGGTTTGCTTGATTTGAAGACAAAGGAATAACTTGACCTCACCCATCATGCTCATTTCAAATTTTCTAGTCATACACTTAGCAAATTATTCATAAAAAGATTCATTTGTATCACTAAATATAATATCATTAACATATATTTGTACAATGAGTATATCTTTGTTGTGCTTTTTGAAAAATAAAGTTGTATCAACCTTATCTTTTCAAAATCATTTCATAAAAGAAATGAAATAAGTCTTTCATACCAAGCTCTTGGAACTTGTTTTGAACCATACAAGGCTTTAGTTATTTTTAAAACATGATTTGGAAAAGCATGAGATTCCAAACCAGGAGGTTGTTCAAGATAAACTTCCTTCTCAATGAGATCATTAAAAAAAATGCACTTTCACATGCATTTGAAAAAGTTTAAAATTCAGGTGTCATACAAATTTTAAAGAATCCTAATGGCCTGTAATCTTACTATGGGGCTAAAAGTTTCATCATAATTAATGCCTTCCTCTTAAGTGTAACCCTTTGTAACCAATATAACTTTCTTGTAATAAAACCTTGCTCATCTAACTTATTCCTAAACACCCATTTGCATCCCACAACCTGGTATTCCTTAAGCCTAGGAACAAATTCCCAAACTTTGTTTCTCTCAAATTGTCTGAGTTTCTCTAGCACAACAATGACCCAACTCTCATCATTAAGAGTCTCATTAACATATTTTGGCTTGAATTAAGAAACAAATGCAAGATTATTATCTAAAGCATGAAGTTAAGATCTATTACTTACTCCCTCATATGTCTTACCAATTATAAGATCCATTGGGTGATGCTTGGATAATCTTAAATCATTGGGAAGTTCTTGAGCTTGCCATTATACTTGTTGTAGTTGAGATTCCTTAATTTCTTGCGATGACTTGTTATCCTTAAGATCAATCACCATTTCTTTTGGAATTGAATCAAGCTCTAATTTCTCAAAGTAATCTACAAGATTATCAAAAAGAAAATATTTCCCAAGATAAAGTTTACTAAATTCATCAAACACACTATTCATTAACTCTTCAACGAACATAATAGTTTTGTTAAATACCTTATAGCCATTGTTAAAGGTAAAGTTGCCTAGAAAAATGCCATCATTTATTTTTGCAGCAAATGTTCCAAGGTTGTCTTTAGTATTAGGAATGTAACATTTGTAACAAAAAATGCTAAGGTATGAAGCTTAGGTTTTCTACTATTTCATAGCTCATAGGAAGTTTTGCTTAGAATTGGTCTTTTGAAAACATAATTTGCAATATAATAAGAAGTATTGATGGCTTTGGTATAAAAGTAATTAGGTAAAGAATACTCGTTGAGTATAGTTCTAGCCATCTCTATTAATATCCTATTTTCCTCTCACAACACCATTTTGTTGTGATGTCGTAGGCATAGAAAACTTGTGATAAATTTCATTCTCTAAGCAATAAGTTTCAAAATATTCATTTTAAAATTCTTTTCCATAGTCACTTCTGAAAGAAGAAATGAAGTAACCTATTTCACTTTGAACTCTTTTTGCAAAACTTTTGAAAGCATCAAAAGTGTCATTGTTATGAACAGGAAAAGATACCTAAGTAAACCTATAATAATCATCAATTAGGATTGATACATAATACTTTCCACCTAGCATTCCTAGTAGGTCTAATTAATCCATATGGATAAGTTGAAGAGGTCGAGAAGTACTTATAACATTTTTTACTTTGAAGGAAGTTTGGTGTTGCTTCCACATTTGGTAATGTCCATATGGCTCGTCCTTTGTAAACTTAAGCTTAGGAAGACCTTTTACTAGCTCTCCTTTGGATAGACTTTGTAAAAGCTCCATGCTAGCATGACTAAGTCTTCTATGCCAAAGCCATGCATTATTGCTAAGAGATATAAGACACTTAAATGATTGATTAGCCAAATTGTCTAAGTCAATTAAGTAGGTATTGTCTCTCCTTTCACCCTTAAAGACTACCTTCTTATCCACCCAGATGGTAATGAGACATTCACTAGGGTCAAAGGTGACTTTATTACCTTTGTCACATAATTGACTTACACTTAACAAATCATGTTGTAAACCAAAAGAACATTTTCAATAAAGGAGCAACCTTTCTTGCCAATTACCTTACCCTTAGCATTGTTCTCAAAAGTGACATGGCTGCCATCCTTTCTTTTATGGCTATGCATAGCTTTTATTTCTTATCATATGCTTTGAGCATCTATTATTCACATGCGAATCATTATCATTATTAATGGTTTTTAAACATTATTATAGAACAATAACATATTACCTTTCTTTACATACACAAGCATACTTGGGTCCTTGGGGGTTAGGTCTGAAGGATCCTCCAATTTGAGGTGAGCCTTCCTAATGTAGTAGAATATGTTTATAAGACCATACTTCATACAATAATGACATTGAAGCTTAGATTTATGAGTCTTAATCCTATGCACAACCTTAGTATGAGTAGGGGCCTTTCTTATACTATAATGATGATAATGTATGCAAATAGATAAGTGATTGGGAGTAGAAGAGAATTTTTTATGTGTTTGTCTGAGCATGCTTCCTAGCTTACATATATGCATGGTTGGCTTTTTTAGGCTTGTCTTTTGAGCCTTTTCCCTTACCCTAAGGTATATGTGGCTTAGTGCTAGGAGCACTTTTCCTCCTAATTACCTCAATAATTGAAGTTTGAGGTGTTGATGCTTTAATGAAAGCAGTGAGAGGGGGTGTAGATGAAGAGGCTCCATTGAAGCCTATGCCATGTCTTATTAGGGGAGGTCTTTGGGATACAATAAGTGTATCCAAAGCTTCCTTCCCTTTGTGGAACCTATAGATGGAATTTCTAAGTTCAATTACTTCACTTTTTAAGAAATCATTTTTCTTTCTTAAGGAGTTTACAAAGGATAAAGACTTATAGAGATTCTTTACAAAATTTATGAGTTCTTCATTATAAGTCCTCAACTTACTTGCAAGCTCATTTAAGGATTTAAATTCATCCTTTAGTTTTGAGAGCATTTTTCTTATAAGTTTTCATATGTGATTTATACTTATCACATCTCAAAGTAAGAGTTAAAGAAGCTCATCATCTGTATTATCATATGTATTATAATTATAACTAGAATGAGGATAAGTACTTACCTCATTAGAGGAGTCCTCTTGTGCCATAAAGCAGAGATTGGTCACTTCTATTTCTTCCACTTCCTCACTAGAGTTGTTATCCCAAGTATAACACCACAGTGCCCCCATTAAACCTCTATCATGTGCTACTGTCATAAGTAGTTCACACAAATAATAATTAGGTACACACAATTTGTTATCTTTGAACAATAATTTGCTATCCCTAAAGTTCTTTTCCAAGGTAGCCTTTTCGCATGCAACATAAACTTTGCTGACATCATTATCTTGTTCATACAAATAATTGATGCACTCAATGTGACGTCCCATTTACTAATTATTCCTAAAGTAGGCACATTAACTTATTCATAAAACATGGAATACTAAAGTGACACAACATCATTAAAATCCTCTCATTTTATCCATTGTCATTAAAAGACCTTATTTCAATTACACACACACACACTATGTATCTTATTTCACAACATAGCAACTGTTTACAACAAAGTATACATGGCTAAACAAACTTAAATATTAATTGACTGCATACTAACCCAACCTTTATTAGACTGCTAGACATCAACTTCAAAATGTAAACTAGATGCAATCTTAGTCTACTCTTCATGAAAGAAAATTTAATGCAAAAAAAAATGAGCTTACATACTCAGTAAGTAAATGCATAACGATACTTCAATCTCAAATAACATAACAACTTTTAAATATAAATAACTCATCATCGTATCCATGCACGAAATAAAGAGTTTTTACTCTTAAATGCCACACAGGCTATCAAATGTTATTGCCACACAAGTTGTCATATATTGTTGTCACATAGATTATAGATTTCACTGCCATAAAGGCTTTTATATTTGATTGTCACATAAGCTATAAATATTGTTGCTATATAGGCTCTAGATATCATTGCCACACAGGCTATCAAATGTTATTGCCATATAGACTGTTATAGATTATTGCTACACAAGCTGTTGAATGTTATTACCACACAGACTGTTATATATTATTGCCATATTGGCTATAGATATCATTGCGACACTGGCTCTTGAATGCTACTGCCACATAGGCTGTTATATATTATTGCCACGCATGTTATAGATATAATTGCCACACATGCTTTTGAATGTTGTTACCACACATACTATTATAGATTATTGCCACACATGCTATAGATATTATTGCCACACAGGCTGTCGAATGGTGTTACTTGCCAACAACATCAAGTATTAGTCTTTTAACGAATCAACTATAAATCCAATAAAAATTCAACAATATAATGCCTAATAACAACACCCATAACTTTGGCAACTCATATCACCACATACTCACATTCATAAGTCATAATTTATCAACGTCTCATGAAAATAAATAAATCAAGAGTATAATAATCTCTTCATCAATGTATTCCAATATCATCACAGTAAAGAACATTTCATTCCAATAAGTATATGTTCATGGCATTTAACCAATCACACGTATAATACCATTAGTTATTTACTTACCTCCTGCTTTAAGCTTATTAAGTCGTAGATGGTCCCAGTTTATTGCCACTATCATCTTCGATGCCTCAAAGACCTATTTCAATACACCAAATCAATCCATGATGATAAAATAAGATTTTCATCTTGTTATACAAATATGCTCTAGTAAAATATCATGAACTTGATAGATTGTTTCTATAATTACTTTTAACTAAAAAATCCAAAATGACTGATTCTTTTTTTTTTAATTAAACTATACATATATGGGTACACCATATCCAAAATTCAGTCCAAAATGTACACTACACAATTTATGGCCAATTTTATGAATTTGTCTTGTTTCAATGTCATCTCAGCTTAAGTAGGTCTTACATTATTAGATATATCTCAAATCTTATAGATCTAATCCAAAAAATGATTTTCCATAACTTAGAGAACACATAGAAGAACATTTTTTTATGTTTTACTCATTGTCTAATTTAGTATATAAAGTCACCAAAACAAATGACCAATCTCAAGTGAGCAAGTTTTCAACATATTGATAATCATTCATAATGAAGGGGAAATATCTCAACAACCATATTAAATTTGGCAAAAATATTTTGCAGACATGTGTACAATACATAAATATACAACTTTCAAGTTTTACACATCATCAAATTTTGAATCTATGGCCATATAATTCTTAGAAAACAAAATTAAAAGACTGATGAGGTTTCATCTTGGTACAGGGTGAGTCAGTCAATAAGCCATATCTCTTTCCAAAAAATACATCAATCAAAACTGATTTATAAGTTTTTATAAGGCATATAAAAATGCAAATTTCATATTTTACACTTTGCCAAAATCATAACCTAAAGCAATCAAAATATAAGAAAATAGAAATACTTAGGTGGTTTCAGTTGGTTGTGAACCAGCCCGAATGAAGGAGTCATAACTCCTCACACACACCAAATCAAGCAAAATTGTTTCATTTGAATTTAAATAGGACATAAAGCTACAAATTTCATATTTTGCATTTTCCTTAATTCCTATTCTAGGGTTATGAAATCATGGGTAGAAAATTCTACTCTAACAACAAAACTAACACAATCAGCTCTTGTTATCTTGAATTTCAAATTCCATCCAAGAGTTCTACCTCAAATACTCCATAATCTCACTAACCATGTATGATTAACATGTCATGAGGGGTTTACTTCATGTGAGAAGAAGATAAATTAGTTTACCTATTTTCCCAGAACCAGAAAACCTTAGGATTCCTTTTTAGGCAGCTCACTCTTCTCCCTCTCCTTCTTCTTCTTCTTCTTCTTCCTTTCATTCTTTCTCCTTTAGCTCTCTCTTTCTTCTATTGTACCTCACATCTAAGCTCTATATTCTGATCCTAAAGAGTCAAACATTCCACTTGTAAACCTATTGTAACAAGATAAAATCATGATGTTGCATTTCTATTGGTTGGAAGTTCACTTTTCCTCTTTTAGTCTCTCTTATTGACTCCTTAAGCACCTCCATCCATCTCCTAATCCCTATATGCTCCTTGTACTTTTAAATAAGCTTTATAACACTATTATTTATGATGCTATAATATGTACTCAACATAAGATAATTTTTCATGCAACTATACAAACGTTACATATACGTTTAAGTGTCCCAAATGCAATGGTGCAAGTGTCATTGTCATGCTTATCTAATCACATGACTAAAGAATCATTTATCCAATGCATATATTAAAATATAACATAACTAAAATGCATATGATTTGGGTTGAGAATGTTACACATGAACCCTAATAACTTAGCATCCAAAGTGGAAAGAAGCACATACCTCATTGATAATGCATCGACCATAATATTTTCCTTACCTTGTTTATATCGTATGGCATATGAAAAAGACTTTATCAACTCACTCCATTTGGCATGTCTTTTATTAAGCTTTTTTTTTTTTTTTTATCTATTTAGGTACTTCAAGCGTCCTCATGGTTAGTGTGAATCACAAATTCTTTTAGGCATAGGTAGTGTTACCATGTTTGTAGTGCTCTAACTAAGGCATACATCTACTTATCATAGGTTGGGTATTTCAAAATTATCCATTATGCTTTTCACTAAAATAAACAATAGGCTTTCCCTCTTGCATGAACATGGCTCTAATTCCCAAACCTGATGCATCACATTCATTTGAAAAAGTATTAACAAAGTTAGGCAAAGGAAAAAAAAGTGCACTAGTTAATTTATATTTAAGCAAACTAAAAGCATTCTCTTATGTTTCCACTCATTTGAAGTTGACACTTTTCTTTGGCACTTTAGTTAGCAGTGTAACTATTATGCTAAAGTCCTTGATAAAATTTTACCAATCTAAAAAAGGATCACACCTCTCCAACTATTTTTATTGTAGGCCACTCCTTGATTGCCTTGATCTTTTATTTATTCAATTTAATTCTATTAGCACTAACCATAAAACCTAAGAAAACAAGTTTATTTGTACAAAAAGACACTTATTAAGATTAGCAAATAATTTTTATTTTCTCAAAACATAAAAAACTAGCTTAATATGCTTTAAATGGTCATGTAAAGATTTAGAATATATAAAAATGTCATCAAAATGTACAACCACAAACTTACCAAGATAAAATGCAAAATATGGTTCATCAATCTCATGAAAGTGCTAGGTGCCTTAGTTAAACTATAAGGTATAAGTAACCACTCATATAAACCTTATTTAATTTTGAAAGTAGTTTGACACTAATCTCACGCTCATCCTAATTTGATGATACCCATTTTTAAGATCAATCTTATAAAACATGTTACCACTATGTAATTCATTAAGTATATCATCAAGCATAGGAATAAGATGTCTATATTTAACAAATACCTTATTTGTTGCCCAATAATCAATACACATTCTCTTAGTTTCATCCCTTTTAAGTACAAGTAAAATAGGAATGAGATAAGGACTTATACTTTTACTTATCAATCTTTTCTCCATTAGTTCATCTATTTGCCTTTAAAGCTTTTTTGTCTCCTTCAAATTGCTCCTATATGCCAATCTATTTAGAATTTGAGAGCCCATGATGAAGTTGATTTGATGTTTTATGTTACTCAAATTTGGTATCCCTTTAAGCATCTCTTTAGGGAACAAGTCTTTATAATCCTTTAAAAAAGGCAAACACATTAGGCAAATAAACTATTAAGTCATTGGAAAAAAAAATTGCCTCTTTGTACAACATGAAATGCATAGGTGTTTGGGCTATATAGGCTTTCCTCGCCTCTTTCTCTCTTTTGCAGAAAAACTTTTTTTTTACACCCTCTCCTTTTGCATGCACATCTCTTTCTTTTATGCATCCATTCTAACCTCCCTTCTTTGCTCTCTTTTCTTCACACCTATCTATGGTTTTCTCACAACTCTCCTTTTAGTATGCATTTATTTTTTTTCTCCCATATATGTACACACACACACACTTTGTCTCTCATTATTTGTCGATCTTCATACATTTCTTCTGAAGATAAAAGAGAAAGTACAATTTATTTCTTATTAAAATTAAACACATATTTATTATGTGCCCTTCATATTTAGCCTTCCTATTAAATAACTACGGATGCCATAAAATAATATGACTAGTTTGTATAAGCACTACTTCACATAAAATCTCATCAACATATTTCTTAATAGAAAAAGACACAAGCACTTGTTTAGTGAGTTTAACCTCCCTACAATCATTTAACCATTGTAAATTATATGGTTTAAAATGTTGAAGAATAAGCAAGTTCAGTTTTTCCACTAAATAAGTAGAAACAACATTAGTGTAACTGCCTCCATTAACAATTAAACAACACACCTTGCCTTGTACCCTACACCTTGTATGTAAGATGTTTTCTCTTTGCTCATCTTCAGATTTAGCTTGTGCACTCAAATATCACCTTGTAATTAGAAATTCTTTTATATTTACCTCTTTAAGAATTTCCTCATCATCACAAGCATCAATAAATGAGGGCATCTCAAGATCAATCTCAAATTCATCATCTTCACTAGCATATTCACCATTCATAAGTATCATCACCTTCTTGTTTGGATAATCACGAGCCATGTGTCCTAGCCCTTGGCATTTAGGGCATATAATGGAACTTGTTTTATAAGGGCTTGGGGGATTCAATTTTAGGATTGCCTAGTTCCTTTGCTACTTCATTCAATTTAGCTTTAGGCTTGATAATGGGATTTTTAGCTCTTTTGCATTTATTAGGCCACGTTGTAGTTGCACAGTTGGGCTTGGAAGTCTTCTCATTTAGTTACTTTTCAAACTTTAAGGCATTATCTTACATGTCCTTCAAATCTCAATAAAGGTATATCTCCACTTGATTGGCAATCTCCTTATTAAGTCCACCAAGGAAATGGGCCATGGTTTGCTCATTGTTCTCCTTATATTTGCATAGATTAATGCCACCTCTATCTATTTATAATAATCCTCCATGCTCTTAAAACCATGCATAAGTCTTTGCAAACAGTTATATAAATCTCTATAATACTAACTAGGAACAAATGTTTTCCTCATAAAACATTTCATATCATGCTAAGTAATAATTAGACCATCAAGTGCATTATTAGCAAATTCGATAGTTATAAGTTTTACCTTCTTTTCTTTACTACAATTATGGCATTCAAAAATTGATTACCTTATTTTCCCATGAAAGATGAGCCTCAGGATCGCTTTTACCTTAGAAGGTTAGAACATTCATCTTGATGTTTCTTAAGTTGCCATCTTGTTTGTTATATGTTTAGGAAATATCATCCATAGACTTGCCATCCACATCATCATGCATCCATCAGCCATGCCTTACTTGTCCTAAGGTGTTGCATGTGGTCTTAGAATTTGTGGTGTTTTGGTTTTCCTATATTCTCTCTATTTTTAGGTTTAAAATGTTCTATCTTTTCTTGCATAACTTTCATGAAAATATTCCACTTTAGGTATTCATTAGGATATAATATTATTAGTAATAATAAAATGAAATACTTAAAAAGATTCCTTTATGTGTTTACTCTTAATAGATGTCATTGTTATCATGTTTCACATAAAATAGGCTTTTGATCCACTAATGTGCTCATCACCCATGCCTTTTACCACTCTTAGTTCTTTTCTTTTATTTGTTTTGGAACTAAAATTAATATTTTTAAGTTTAATCTCAATCATAAAGCAAACAAGCAAATAAGCAATTCCAACTTAAAAAGTGACTTTTAAACAAAAAGAAAGCAAATGAAAATAAAACTAAGAGAAGAAAATCAAAGATTGCAAACTTAGATACTAAATCACAAATTGGAATGAAGAATAGGATTTAGAATTTTGCAAGACTTGAATTGAATCTAAAATAATGGAAAATCATAGGTTACGCCAAATCTAAACCTATAATCAACTAATTCACAATTTGTTTTGCAAACAAAGCAAACTCGCAATTTCAAGCTTCTTTCTTTCTTTTCTCTTTCTTTTGCTTTTCTTTTTCTTTCTTGTTTTAACATTAATTTTTATTTTTCTTTTTTATAATTAAAGCAAAACATAAGATGTTGAAATAAGAAACACAAAAAAGAAAAACAAACTAATCGATACTCAATGAAATCAAATTAGGAGAGAATAAGTTCAATTTGCAAATTTGACCTTTTTGGAATTTAAGATGATAATTTAGCCTTAAAACTAAAATCAAGACACAAACAATTAGTTAAGAATTATTAAATAACCAAGTAATGGAACTTTAATCCCAACTAAACCTTTAGAAAACTTATTTTTAGCAACCTAAATTGTAAATAATTAAAAGGTGCTTAATGTTCCAAACCTAGAATAAACTAAGTTAATTTTAAGTTTATAATTAAACAAGCTTACAAAGTTAATTAGCCTTCAGTTAAATAAACTCATCAAGATATTTCATGAACCAATAAAAGAACATTCTCCCATACGAAATCATAATTATATTGATCAAAATTAAATGCCAATTATATGGTTTGGATGGCATATTTATAGGCATTATAATGCTCATTTATTTAGGAATAAAATGCTTAATCCCATTCTAAAAATTAATAGATATACTAAATAAAAAGAAGTCAATGTCTTACTCGACCATGAAGAGAATAATATTCCTAATTAGTTATTATTTCAATTGAATAAATAAGTGAAAACTCTTATTCTAAAAGCATGTGGCATTTGACCAAATAAGAAGAAAAAGAAAAAAAAAGGAATATTCTTTAAATATTGAACATCTAGGAAGATCTTTTGACTTGACTTGTTGACTTCATTTCCATGTGTTGTCAATCCTTGCTTCTCTTTAGGATTATTATTATTGTCACTAAAGAGACTTGGAAATATTTTTGAAATCTCCTTAGAATATTCTAAAATCTTCTAAAAACATTTTTTGGTGCAATTTTCTCCATTTTAAGTGTTAGACTTGTAGATTTCATTTTAAGGATCCACATATGAAATTTAAGTGTAAAAATGACCATTTGCCCTTACGAAGATCCACTAGAGGCTTTAAAGCTTATTTTCTTTATGTCCTCTTGCACGAACAATCCTAAAGCTTATTTGAACATTTTAAGAAAAGCTCTTGTCATTGGTCCTTTGTATTGCTATGTTTCTTCCTATTTAGTGCTTCCTTGGTTTGCAATATAAAGGTAGCCTTCACTTGATAAGTAATGGCCATGAGGATTTAATTGTAACTAGAGAATCCATTCATGAATAAGTACATCAGACAAGTCACAACACTAACCACCAAGACATCAATATGAGACAAAGGAAAATCACATTTGGGGCATGCTTATTCACTAAAAAAAAAAAAAAAAGAATTTAGAGACAACAAAATGTGGTCACTAACCATGTTAGTGACCACTTTAGCAACCACTTTGTATAGTTACTAAAATCTTGGTTGCAAATGGTTTAGTGCTCACAAAATGAATGTGATCACCAAATTAGCATCCAAATTAGTGACCACATAATGTGGTCCCTAAATAGAGACCACATTATATAGTTGTTGTGTGGTAGCTAAATACTAGTCATGATAGACTATTGGTAACCATTTAGAGATCTCATAGACACCACAATATGTGGTCCCTATTTAGAGACCACAAATAGTGGTCTCTAACTGATTTTTTTATTTTAGGGATCTTTGCTTATTTATATTTTAAAATATTAATATTGTATTTATATTTAATGATCTTACTCATATACTTAATTTTTTATTTTAAAAATTAACTATTAAAATTAAATATAAAAATTAAGATTAATAAATAATTTAAATTATTTTATTACAAATAAATAATAAATATAGAATTACATCCAAATCATATATACATCACATTGTTTCCTCTTTTTCCTAATTGTTCCTTATTATCTACATCAACCTTTTAACTCAATAATAGAAAATCCTTCTAAAAGTGTTACTATCTCTTCTTCTTTAGTTGCCCCAAACTTAATAATTTCCTTGTCCATATGAGATCAAAAAGTGAAACCTTACAACAAAAAATAAAATTCATAACACAACATGCACTAAGAAATCACTTAGTGTCTATCTAGCATTGTGGTTTATGAGCTAGTTTTATAAATTTTTTAAAGAGTTCTGAAAACTGGATTTTAAAAGATAAGAATTAAATCAATGTTTTCCTAAAGTCTTTTATAAAAAAAAATTTTGAAATCTACTTTAAATCAACAAAATTATATATCATTTGCATATTAATGGAAGCCTGCATGCATATGAAGCCTAATATATATAAACCTTAAAATATATGTACACTTTCCTCTACGTGAAAAAAGGGAAAATACAATACGGTAAGCACATCAACATGTAACCACAATCAATGTTACCATGTAACATGATCCCAATTACATCGACTAACTTTTAACTTCTCATTGACCACTATTTATGAAATTTTTAATTATTGGAAATTATTTGCTAATGACATTAATATAAAAAACAATTATCTACCCACCCATTGAATATTGATATTATGATAAAATCCACATCTCTCTAACCCTCCATATTTCCTAACCTTTGACATCTAAATCTCCATTACAATTAGCAATATCCTCATGGCACATTCCTTAAAAAAAAAAAAAAAAAGAGGAACTTGGCCTGTAAAATTTTTTCTTTGGTTTAAATAACATGCTCCTCCAGTCTCCATATAGGCCACAATTCTGTTAATAATTACTTCCTTATATTGAGACAAGTTCAATCCATTGTGTAGCAATTTTTACTTAAATGAGGATTCTAATATTTAGCTTAATAACGTCCATATAAACTAGAGATGAAAGACCATAATTAACTATTGACAGGGGAAAAGAAAGAGTTGTGTACCTAAAGCACCATAAAGCTAATATATTGTCCTTTAAGTAAAAAAGTGCCTATATTAGCAACAAACTTCATTGCTATTTGACAAGTAATATCTTCTAGTAAAATGACAATACTACTTGAGAGTATATTCTTCGTGTCACTTCTAGTTGAGACACCTCTGCATCAAATGTAATGACCATTTCCAACACCTCAAGTTACTAACAAACCTCACAAACATAAAAATAAGAAGTTTATATCATATTCAAACTAAATTGACAGTAAACCAATTCTTTGTACAAAAGTAATATTATATCTCATTGGGCGTATAAATAACTTGTCAAAAGTCCTTTTTGTCGACCAAGTCTCAACATTTCCATGTCTTTCAACTTCAAGCATAATTGAATGAACCACATGTGCAATATGCTCTTTAAAAACCTTCAAGTGAGTTTTAACAAACTTGCAAATACCCTTTTTAATTGGAAGGGCATGAGTCTTAAATAGTTGTGCCAATAATCTATTTATACAAGTAACATTATAGTTATATAGCTAAAAAAGTTACAATATGATTAGAGTTTGAAATTAAATTGCATATATTCAAGTAAAGTGAAGAAGCTGAACAAGTAAGTGTGG
Source organism: Omphalea diandra (assembly GCA_949677035.1). Classification (NCBI taxonomy): domain Eukaryota; kingdom Viridiplantae; phylum Streptophyta; class Magnoliopsida; order Malpighiales; family Euphorbiaceae; genus Omphalea; species Omphalea diandra. Next base: position 9,476 of record CATIWR010023108.1, on the reverse strand, counting down.
TTAAAATTTTTTTAAAATCATTCAACAGGAGAATTCATAAATAGAGAAAACTGATAAGTATAAAAATAGGACCCCACTTTACCTAACCATCTTTTAAAAAGTCTAAATAGTAGTTGGATTGTGATGTCCTAATTACTACTAATTCCTAAAGTAGGTGCATTAACTTATTCATAAAACATGGAATACTAAAGTGACATAACATCATTAAAATCCTCTCATTCTATCCATTGTCATTAAAAGACCTTATTTTAATTATTATTATTTTATTTATACTATGTATTTTGTTTCACAATGTAGTAACTATTTACAACAAAGTATACATGGCTAAACAAATTAAACTACTAAATGACTGCATATTGGCCCAACGTCTATCAGACTACTAGACAACAACTTCAAAATATAAAATGGATGCAATCTTTAGTATACTCTTCCAAAAAGAAAATTTAATGGAAAAGAATGGGCTTGTATCCTCAGTAATATGCATAATGATACTTTAATCTCAAATAACATAACAAACATTTAAATATAAATAACTCATCATCATATCCATGCACGAAATAAAGAGTTTTTACTCTTAAATGCCACATAGGTTGCCATAAATTGTTCCCACATAGGCTATTAATATCACTGCCATAAAAGCTTTCACTTTTGGTTACCATAAAGGCTATAAATATTATTGCCACCTAGGTTTTATATATCATTGCCACACAGCCTATCAACTGTTATTACCACACAAGCTGCTATATATTATTACCGCACAAGTTGCCAAATGTTATTGCCACACAAGCTGTTATATATCATTCCCACAAAGGCTATGAATATTATTGTTTGCCAAACAACATCATGTATTAGTATTTCAACAAAACAACTATAAATCTAATAAAATTTCAGCAATATAATGACTAATAACAACACCTATAACTTTGGCAACTCATATCACCACATACTCCTATTCCCAAGTCATAATTTATGAACGTCCCATTAAAATAAATAAATCAATAGTATAACCATCTTTTCATCAATGTATGCATCAATATCATCTCATTAAATAACATTTCATTCCATTGAGTATATGTTCATGGCATTTAACCAATCACACATATAGTACTATTAGCTATTTACTTACCTCCTCTTTCAAGCTTATTAAGTCGTGGATGGTCTCGGCTTATTCCCACTATTATCTTAAATGCCTCGAGGACCTATTTTAATACACCAAATCAATCCATGATGATAAAGTGAGATTTTCATCTTGTTATGCAAATATGCTCTAGTAAAATATCATGAATTTGATAGGATGCTTCTATAATTACTTTTAACTCGTAAATCCAAATGACTGATTTTTTTAAATTAAACTAGACAAATATGGGTACACCATATCCAAAATTCAATCCAAAATATACACTGCATAATTTATGGTCAATTTTATAAATTTGCCCTGTTTCAATGTCATCTCGGCCTGAGTAGGTCTTACATTATTAGATATATCTCAAATCTTACAAATCCAATTGCAAAAATGATGTACCAAAAGTTATAAAACACATAGTGGAACATTTTTCATGTTTTTCTTATTGCCAAATTGAGTCTATAAAGTCACTAAAACAAATGACCAATCTCAGGGTGAGTAAGTTTTCAACATGTTGACAATCAATCATAATGAAGGCAAATATCTCAACAACCATGTTAAATTTAACAAACATATTTTACAGACATGTAGCTCATAGATAAATATACAACTATCAAGTTTTACACATCACACAAATTTTGAATCTATGGTCATTCAATTATTGGAAAATAGAATTAAAAAAACTAACGAGGTTTCATCTAGGTATTGGGTTAGTCACAGTCAATGAGCCATATCTCTTTCCATACAACACATCAATCAAAACTTATTCACAAGTATTTAGAGGGGATATAATCCTACAAATTTCATGTTTTTCATTCTATCTAAATCAACACATAAAGTCATCAAAATATATGAAAATAGAAAGATTGAGGTGATTTTTGTTAGTTGTGAACCAGCCCTAATGAAGGAGCCATATCTCCTCACACACCCCAAATCAAGCAAAACTATTTCATAAGAATTTATATGGAGAATAAAGCTACAACTTTTATATTTAACACTTGCTTTAATTCCTTTTATAGTGTTATGAAATCGTGGGTACAAAATTTTTCTCTAACAACAAAAACTAACACAATCAGCTCTTGTTTCTCTTGAATTTCAAATTCTATACATAAGCTCTACCTTAAATACTCCATAATTCTTACTAACCATGCATGATTAACATGTCATAAGGGGATAATTTCATGTGAGAAGAAGATAAATTAACTTACCTATTTCCCAGAACCAGAAAACCTTATAATTATTTCCTAGGTAGCTCACTCTTCTCCCTCTCCTTCTTCTTCTTCCTTTTCTTCTTCCTTTCTCTCTTTCTTCCTTAGCTCTATTTTTTTTATGTTATACCTCATATTTAACCTCTCTATTCTGATCCTAAAGGGTGAAAAATTCCACTTGTAGACCTATTATAACAAGGCAAAATCATGGTGTTTCATTTCTATTGGTTAGAAGTTCACTTTTCCTCTTTTAGTCCCTATACTTCACTTTTTAAGGATCTCCATCCATCTTCTAATGCCTAGATGCTCCTAATACTTTTAAATAAGATATATAACACCATTATTTATGATTCTATAACATGCACACAGCATAAGATAATTTTTCATGCAACTATACAAATGTTACATATACGTTCAAATGTCCCAAATGCAATAGTGCAAGTGTCATTGTCGTGCTTATCTAATTCACATGTCTAAATAATCATTTATCCAGTGCATATATTCAAATATAATGTAATTAAAATGTATATGATTTGGGTTGAGGATGTTGCAATTCTCCCCCTCTTATAGAAATTTCATTCTCGAAATTTTACTTACTAAAACTTTAGAATAAATAGAGATATTGTCATCTTATGTGTTCCTCTACCTCCCAAGTGGCCTTTTTAGGTGAGTGATGACTCCATCGCACTTTAACCATAGGTATTGCTTTATTCCTTAAGTGTTTTAGTTGCTGATCAAGAATTTTAACTGGTTGTTCATGATAAGTCATATAATTAAACAATTCAATCTCTGGCTCTAATAATACATGGCTATGATCAGACTGATACATTTGAAGCATAGAAACATGAAACAAATCATGTATTTGAGATAATACTACTGGTAATGCCAATTGATATGCCAAAGGCCCATTTCTCTCTATAATCTCATATGGCCTAATGTACCTTGGACTCAACTTTCCCTATTTGCCAAACCTAATAATGCCTTTCCCTGGTGAAACTTTCAAAATTACTTTCATCTCTAACTTGATATTTCATTTCTCATCTATGTTTATTAACATATTAAGTAGCTTGCAAACATCTTCTAACTACTTGGATTTTGGCCACTGTATCCTGTACCATCTTGAGACTCTCTAAGTGTCTCATCCCTTCAACATCCTAACAAATTAGACTTCTACATTTTCTGCCATATAAAGCTTCATATGGTGCCATGCCAATACTAGTGTGATAGCTATTATTATATGTGAATTTCATTAATGGCAAATGATTATCTCAATTGCCTTTGAATTCTAACACACAATCTCACATCATATCCTATAATGTCTAAATAGTCCTTCCTAATTGACTATCAGTCTATGGGTTATTTATAAGCAATAACCATGAAATAGAAGTAAAATTGCAAGAGTTTGGCTATAATCAATTATATTCTTTTGCATTCATATCTATTTGGTGGATTATTTACAGGCAATAACCACGAAAAGAGATGTTACAAACAAATTATGCCTAAATCTATAAAGTACGCTAGGCAGATTTTGCATTAAATGTTTGTTAGACTAGTTTCATGGTCATGACTGGCATTTTAAGATTGTAAGTTTTCATTTTGCTCTAAAAAGATTGGAATCACAGTGGAGAACCCCATTTGTATCTATTAGTTAGTCCATGTGGCATGTTATTATAGGTTTTTTTAAGAAAAATAGCCATTACATTTATCCAACAAACCAAAAGTCGTGGTCGCGATTAAGGTTTTTCTTGGATGCGATAGTGATGGTGAATCCTTTTTTTTAGTAAGAAAAAAAATGCTTCAATGGGTCACAATCTCGATAGCATTTTCAAAGTTATGAATTTTGATATGTCAATGGTTATCCTGGACACTTGGCAAGTTTTGGTTGAATACTTGGTTCCTTCTGTTGTCCTTAGGCACCAAGAAAAAGGGTTGAATTGGTGTATAAAATTTCAAAAAACAAAGAAAAGGGAACTAGAAAGAGTAGAATGGAGACAACAAAAAGAGTAGAATGGAGACAACAAATTTATAGTGGTTTGGGTATAATAGACCCTACATCCACTCCCCAATTAACCAATTGGGTATTTTACTATCTCAAGGTGTTTTCAAGCTTACACCCATCTTGTACAACTTGTGTTTTGATGGCTCACATACAACCTTACAATAAAGTGTTTTTAGGCTAACACACAACCTCACTTGAGTGTTTCACTAGGCTCATACTTAAACCATTATTAGAGTGTTTTAATAGGCTAACACTACAACCTTACAACTTGGTGTTTAATGCTCACACCTAACAATTACAATTTCATAAAGAAAATGAAAGAAATGAGTAGCAAAGATTGAGAGCTTTAATTACTTGTAATAAATTCCTTAGCAACCTTATTCATGGCTGTTTGGTGGTGTATTTATACCTAAACTTCACCAAAGAGACGTTGCAGATCATAGCTCATCAAATCTTTGAGACATGTTAGGCAGATCCTGCATTAAATGTTTGTCAGGATGAAATCACAGTCGCTACTGTCATTTCGCAGTCACGAAATACAAATTCCTCAAGGGAAATCTCATTTGTGTCTAACGGCTAATCCACATGGTAGCTTTTGATTAGTTCACTAGGAAAATATAATCATTATCTGAAAATATAATCATTATCTTTCACCTATTTTCAGAAGTCGCGGTTGAAAGTTTTCTTATATAGGACGCGACAGAGGACACAAATTCATATGTCAAAGTGGTCATTTTTCTTCCTCAGGATTCACGGTCGCTACCAACAAGATGCCAGTGCGAAATTTGATTTCCAACGATTTTTTTGGACACTTGTCAAGCTGTGGCTGTGGACTTGCTTCCCTCTTGAGTCACTTTGAAATTTGCGATCGCGACTAAGGCGTGACATACATCGCTAATTTGTCTGTCACATTTTGGGCTTCTTCTTTTTCATAGGTCGCGATCAATAATGGCTCCGCAATTTCGCCTGCTTGAATTTCAGCATGTCTTAACATAAGTCGCAGTCGCGAATCCTAGATTGCGGTCGCGATTTACTTGTCACTTTGGAGTTTACCAACTCCTTTCATTTCTTTTTGAGAGATTTATTTATTTCTGTAAAATCAATAGTTATTTGAAATATTAGTGATAATCAATCTTCTTTATCAAGATCAAAAGAGGTTCTAGACTTAGGATTAACCATCATAGTCCAACAATCTCTCCCTTTTTGATTTTGACATCCTAGATTGATCCAAAGTGAAGAATAAGTGTAGAAAAGTAAAATTGAATCATAGCTTAGCAAAGATTTCTAAGTGTGAAGTTAAGTTGCTCCCCCTCAACTTATGCACTCACTCCCCCCTTAAATAGTTATCTCTCCTTTGTATAATTTTTATAATTTTTCATTCATATCTTATCTTATTTATCCCCCTTTGGCAAGATCAAAAAGGGCAGATAAGATGAAAGATAATTAAAGGGAAATTTAAGGTAGAAATGATTAAAGAGCATAAGTAGGAGCAAGAAAAAAAAGTATATAAGGAACAAACGTTAATCATAAAGATAAAAGTAATTGCTTAACACAAAGAGATGCAAAAAAGAACAAACTTTTATAGATATACTAAATGTGGGATCACAAGCTTGATTACAAAAGGTAAACAAAGAAAAAAACAAAGTACTAAGAGAAACCTAAAAACTAAAAGACTGGAGAATCATTGTCATATCTAGACGAGCCATCCTTGAGCTCTTGGATGCCACCTTCAGCCTCATATCCGCCTTCCACACCTTCATCCCCATCTTGTGTATCATCAAATTCCATAAAGTCAAGGAGGTGGCAGGGAGGAATTCCAAATTTTTCTTGAAGATCTACCATGTCACTGTGGAGGTGGGAGAGAAATAAAGATCATCTCTTCATCATCCGATAAGCTTATCAAGCTTGCTGTCGATGGTGGAGAGGGATACTTTTGCCTTTGGCTTTGGTGGAAAAGGAGTAGAAGGAGCCGAAGAAGGAACCACTTCAAGGTGAAGGCGCTTCCTCTTAGAAGCGTAAGAGCTCTCCATTCGCTATGCATCATAAGCGCCAAGTAGATAGGCGTAAGAGTCAGGATGTATCGCCTTGGCGTTGACGAGGTAGGTTAGATCCAAATAGTTATGTGACGACAGATATTTTTTGGTGAGAAGTTTTTCCTTCTACTCGTTTAGAGCGACCATAAAGCGGTAGATAGATGTGGCATGTGATGGAAACAAGAATTGACTCTTCGGCTTGGTGCTCATGTGAATCAATTGATCCATTAGATACCTGCCGGTCTGGATAGGCTTGTTCTTTACGAGGTAGAAGAGGAATGCAAGATCCTTTTGTGAGACTTTTTTGTTCCCATCTCCCATCTCCCATCACGTTGATGGATAACATCATTATTCAGTGGAAAATCCAGAAGGGCAAGGTCTTGATATGCTTTGCCAAATAAGACCTTAGGTTGTGTTTATCCTCTATAGAAATCTCAGCCCAAAACATTGAATAAATTAGATTGAGAGCAGTAATGATAAAAGGAATGTGCTCACCGATTTAAGGTGTAAAGAGGCTGGACAATTGCTCAAAGGTGATGAAGTAGGAATCACTGAAGGCGCGAAATCTCATGTCGTACTGTCCTGCTGGAAACTCCATTTTACAGCTTAACTGAACTGTGCACATAAACTCCCAAACTATCTCCTCGTATCTGGATTTCACTCGAAAGATAAAGTCATTCCAGCCAAGATTAGACATGAATGCTCAGATTTTATTGGTGAGTCTGAGGGACTTTAGCAGAAATGAAGATGGAATCTTATTATGAATGATGGTTTTGGAGAGATTGGCTCTGTACCTCTCCTTTTCTTTGCGAGTGACTCCCTTCATGTTGAGGAGAGAATGAGGGGTAAAGGGTTGTGCAATTCCCTTAACCTTGTCTGCTCTAGAGGCTTTCTTTGGTGCCATCAAGAATGCTTAAGAAATAGAGGGAAGATTTGAGAGATTAGGAGATTTGGAGGTTTGTATATTAAAGTTGTGATGAAAACATTGTTTAAGGGGGTATTTATAAGCTCCAGGGGGTGTGAAAATGGTAACAAATGGCTAGAAATTGATTAAATGAAGGGTTGACAATGGTTAGCAATCAAATCTCATAAATGTAAGTCGGTTACTATAATTTGCGTCCGCAATTTCCTCAGTCGCGATTGTAAATTCTAAAAAATGTGAGTAATGGACAAATTTTCCTCAAAAATACGTGTTATAAGGGTCAAAATTTTGGAAATCTAACAAAATTAGCGGTGGAGAGTGATTTTTGCGACCGCTAATTGACATTTGACAACCGGTAAATTTGACTTGTAATTCGCGACCGTGAAGAAGGAATAGCAACCGTGAATTGCGAGTCATCAAGGATAAGAATGAAAATTAAAAAAAAAACATGTGATCCCCTAGAAACAAATAATAAAATCTTCCATATCAATCATCAATCAAACATATCACACACACATATCACATAAGATCAAATAAGAATTTTCACTCGAGGGAGCTTCCATCAAGCATTCACAATTCTCTCTTAATGAAGTTCATCCTCTCTTCATTTAGAGGTTTAGTGAAAATATCTGCAAGTTGATGATTAGTGTCAATGAATTCTAACACAACATCACCTTTTTGCACATGATCTCTAACAAAGTGATGCCTAATATCTATGTGCTTACTTCTAGAATGTTGGATGGGATTCTTTGAAAGATTAATAGCACTAGCATTGTCACATTTGATAGGAATGTGATCAATTACTTTACCAAAGTCCTTTAATTGCTGTTTCATCCAAAGAACTTGGGTGCAAAAATAACCTACCGCCACATACTCGGCTTCCGCGGTGGACAAAGGAATCGATACTTGCTTTTTACTAAACTAAGAGACTAGACATTCTCCTATGAATTGGCAAGTCCCATAAGTGTTTTTTCTATCTAAAAGACTACCTGTGTAATTCGCATTCGAATACCTTACTAGGCTAAAGGAAGAGTTCCTAGGATACCAAAGTCCTAAGTGAATAATGCCATGCAAATATTTGAAAATTCTCTTTGTAGCATTCAAATGAGATTCCCTAAGTGAAGATTGAAACCTAGCACACATACAAACACTAAACATTATATCTGGCATAGAAGCAGTAAGATAAAGTAGAGATCCGATCATACCTCGATATCTCTTTTCATCTACTACCGTACTCGATTCATCATTGTCTATCTTGATGGTACTACTCATTAGAGTTTTTGCTACCTTGCATCCTTCCATGCCAAATTTCTTTATAATTTCCTTAGTGTATTTGGCTTGGTTGATGAAGATCCCTTCTTTAAGTTGTTAGATTTGTAGACTAAGAAAGAATTTGAGCTCTCCCATCATTCGCATTTCGAATTCCTTAGTCATACACTTAGCAAATTCCTCATAAAGAGATTCATTAGTAGCACCAAAGATAATATCATCAATATAGATTTGGACAATTAAAGTGTCATGCTTGTGTTTTTTCACAAATAGTGTAGTATTAACCTTTCCTTTCTCAAAATCATTTTGTAAAAGAAACAAACTAAGCCTTTCATACCAAACTCTTAGAGCTTGTTTTAAACCATATAAGGCTTTGTTTAGTTTAAAAACATGATTAGGAAAACAATGTGATTCAAAACCGAGAGGTTGTTCAACATAAACTTCCTCCTTAATGATGCCATTTAAAAATGCACTTTTAACATCCATTTGGAAAAGTTTAAAATTCATATGACATGCAAATGCTAAGAGAATCCTAATGGCCTCTAATCTTGCTATGGGGGCAAAGGTTTCATCATAGTTTATGCCTTTCTCTTGGTTGTATCCTTTGGCAACCAATCTAGCCTTGTTTCTAATGATGACACCTTGCTCATCTAACTTGTTCCTAAACACCCACTTACTACCTATAATTGGGTGTTTTTTAGGCCTAGGGACAAGTTCCCATACTTTGTTTCTCTCAAATTGGTTGAGTTCTTCTTACATAGCAAGTACCTAACTTTCATCTTCAATAGCCTCATCAATTGATTTTGGCTCTAATTGAGAAACAAATGCAAGATTGTTATCTAAAGGATGAAGTTGAGATCTAATACTTACACCCTTTGATGTATCACCAATGATCAAGTCTTTGGGGTGATACTTGGAGAAT